>JARQZK010005279.1:0-22500 GCA_030704885.1 Cynegetis impunctata | reverse complement strand
ATATATATTATATATATATATTTATATTATATAGTATTATATATATATATATATATATATATATATATATATATATATATTTTAATAGTGTATATATATATATATATATTTATAAAACGTTGTTCACGGAAGTTTTACAAATACTTCCGCGCGCGGAAATCTCTCTAAACATATATATATATATATATATATATATATATATATATATATATATATATATATATATATATATATATATATATATATATATATATATATATATATATATATATCCATATGCATGCACTTATATATGCATATATATCTAGTTTCAATTAGTTTCAATATTTCATATAGATGCGGTCAAAGACAATGTATTTGACTTTCAAAAAATAATTTCGAACGTTTCATTGTCTATTCCTTTTCACAAAAAGCAACAAATGTGTATAAGGAACAATGAGTAACTATTCAAATACTTTACAAAAGATGCCAATTATTTGACCACACAGAAGAAGACAATAAAAATTGTCGAAATTCCTGAAATTTTCTGAAACTTAAAATTTGTTTCCTCTTCATGGCTGCAATCCCCATGAAATATTCAAACTAATTGACTACATTCGTGAAACATTGATATATATATATATATATATATATATATATATATATATATAAATATATTTTGTGAAAGTTTCTTGAAAGTTTCATAAATTTATTAATTCTCAAAAAAACTCAAGCAGCTACATTCTTGTCTGACTTGATGTCGTTTCCTTGTTAATAATATTCGTACTTGTCATGCATGGTTTGGAAAAGAGATGCCATTAATGGGAACCATCTATAATTTCATCAAAAAAAGAAAAAAATATAGCTACAAAATTTTGCTCAAAATCAACAGCAATAAGCCATGACAAAACAGATGAAGTGTTAACTATTTTAAGTTTATTTAGTGACAGATTACAATTTACATCGGATATTGAGAGCAAAAAATCTATCAATTTTCTTCAAATAACTATTGTTTAAATCAGTGATTGTGAAATAAAAGCTAACTAGTTTGATAAAAGGGATTTATTTGAAATATACCTCCATTGCAAATGTTCTGTACCAGAACTATATGAAAAATTGCCATTCATAGCCTGATAGAGCTATTTAGTTTTCAAATCCAGAGCATTGTGGAAATAACCTGAAGAAAATGAAACTCCTTACAAAATATGGATAACCACGAAATTTTTTCGGACCTGTCATAAGGTAAATAGTTCACCTTATATATAATAGTTCACAAACGAATTTTGATACCACAATGATTAATTTCAACCATAAACCAAACAAAATAACAAAAAAAATATTTAAATAATTGAAAACCTAAAACTGTTTCCAAGAAGAGGACACTCACCCCCTATAAAATTAATATTTACAAAAAAGAATTCGCTAACACAAATACTCTGTTATAAATAATAAATCACAGGATTGTCAAAACATGCACTCTTCAGATTTTGATACTTCAATGAATCATGCTACTGAATAAAATGTCACAAAAAGGAATTTTCTGTATACAGTAGTGCCATTAACTGAAATGACAGTTTCATCCATATTTATCAAAATTTTTCTCACTAGTCATAATTTATTCAATATAATAATTTTAGATATGAAATATAAGCGTTTATTATATTATTTTTTATGTTGAAACAATAGTAATAATTGAGGAATCTTCTTGATGAGCATTAACAATCATATAAACTGAATGATAAAAAAAATTATGCATTTGTCCTGTCGTTATCAGTGTAAATGATTTGAAAGATGAAGAAAAAAACCACTATCTGGTTTTTCCCTTCATCCCTCAAATTCTTTCGTCCCTTTGTAGCAGTTAAATGTTCGCTTCGATAACACTACTACTATGTTTCATTGTTTTCAAATTGAAATTCGCAAGTAATTAAAATTTGTTATATTCAGTCTCACCATATTGATGATCGTTTTTCTTTTATTTTAAGTGAATAATTTTAATAATGAAAATGGCACGTTTGTCTCAACCATATAGATACAAATGAATTCTAATAGATATTTCAATATTTCAATTGTCTATAGTATGTTTAATGATGTACTAATCCCATTATTGCAAATAATATAAATATATAAATATATATATATATATATATATATATATATATATATATATATATATATAATTAAATATATATATATATATAATTTATTTATATATATATTTATTCGAATTTGTTGTTGCCTGTGATCTATTTTTAAACTCTTGATAATTATTAGCAATAACAGGCTGGTTGAATCTTGAAAAACTCGATTTTAATAAAAAATTTGACGTTCCACTATGATATTCGTAATTTGAAATTTCTTTGACATTTATTGATTTAAAAAATTGAAAAAAACAGGGCTGCTTAGATATATGCTATTCAGTTCAATATTAACATTCAAAATTGTTATCACCAGATGGTAAGGGAAACCAAAGAAACCCTCACCTACGCAATGTTTGAAAATAAATAATAAAAGGATAACTATTTATCTAAAACAAAAAATGATCATGGGAAAAACATTAAAGAAGTGGGTAGAATTATCGGTATAGACGCTTATATGGAAGCAGCCCGTTGACACGTTTTTCGGACTCTTTGGTCCTCATCAGAACGGCGTAGCCAAGTATTGGATTGAAAATTTGAAGATGAAAAAAGTACAACAAACAAAATCCTTTAGATACGGAACACAATGTGCTGATTAATCTTTCCGTATCTAAGGATTTTGTTCTTGTTGTACTTTTTTCATCTTCAAATTTTCAATCCAATACTTGGCTACGCCGTTCTGATGAGGACCAAAGAGTCCGAAACACGTGTCAACGGCTGCTTCCATATAAGCGTCTATACCGATAATTTCTACTCCACTTCTTTAATGTTTTCCCATGACTCATTTCTTTGTTGTTAGATAAATAGTACCTTTTATTATTATTTTCAAACATTGCGTTAGGTGAGGGTTTCTTTGGTTTCCTTACCATCTGGTGATAACAAATTTTGAATGTTAATATTGAACTGAATAGCATATACTAAGCAGCCCTGGTTTTTTTTCAATTTTTTAAATATATAAATGTAAAAGAAATTTCAATTAAGAATATCATAGTAGAAAGTAAAATTTTTTATAAAAATCGAGTTTTTCAAGATACAAACAGCCTTTTATTGATAAAGATTATAAAGAGTTTATATATATATATATATATATATATATATATATATATATATATATATATGGGCAAGAATTCGCCGTGTTAACGGAACACGTATCGTAGCTATTGAGTGAAACTAGGACATTCATTTGAAACTAATCAAACAAACCTCCTAGCGGAGCTGGTTATAAGTTCACGAAACATCGAAATATCTATATCTACCTTAGACGGTACTTGTTAGAAATGTAACTTTAATTATCACAATCGGAAATTGATAGACAGACTGTTTCGTCCTTATTGGGGCTCATCAGTATCATCCATCCACCGAAAGTGATAACCAAACCAACATTTCAAACGGTCTTATATTTTTCTTCTAGTAACTCTATGGCATATAAATATGACACACATGTTTCACTTAATAACTACGATAGGTACGTGCTCCGTTAACACGGCGAATTCTTACTCACATTCATTTGCGATTGCGTTAAAATTCGGAGCGATTGCTACTTGCGGTGTGCAAATGTTTTGAATCACATCCATTTAATGTGTCAACTTTACCCTAGCAGATACAGTAGCGCACCTTCGGGTGTCCGGACCTACGAGTTCCGTTGCCGAAATGTTTCGTCTATCTGAGAGACGTGGTTCAATTGTTTCGCGTCTGGTAGCGCTGTGTCATATTTATATGCGTTACTAGAGGTTACTAGAAGAAAAATTATAAGACCTGTTTGAAATGTTCGGTTTGGTTACCACTTTCGGTGGATGGATGATACTGATGAGCCCCAATGAGGGCGAAACAGTCTGTCTAATCAATTCATCGATTGTGATAATTAAGATTAACATTTCTAAGCAAGTACCGTCTGAGGTAGATTATGATATTTCGATGTTTCGTGAACTCTTATAACCAAAGCTCCGCTAGGAGTTTGTTAAGATCAGTTTCAAATTGAATGTCCTAGTTTCACTTATATTATATAATATATATATATATATATATATATATATATATATATATATATATATATATATATATATATATATATATGCATGAATGATAAATTATTTTATTTATTTGCTTTATACTACATGCGCGCTATGAATCATTTCAGTAGCCTTAAAATAACAAACGTTTCCCGTCGATGCCCAGTTAGAATTTGAAAGCCAAATTTCATATTGGAGTTAATGTAATATCTTTTTTTTTTTTTTTTTTTGGTGGGGAGGAATTTAATATCTAGAATATCAAAACTATTCGAAACTTCAGAATCATTATTGTTTCAACTATATGGTGCATTGAGGTTGTGAATGAATCACCCAAGTCTATTCGATTATTCAATCACTCCGGACCTAAAAGATTCACTCAAAAGTTCGATTGAATGTACAATCGAGATTTTCTTGTAGTTCATTGATTGAAAGTGAGGGTTAGCTTAATAAGTTCTTCTGTATTTATTCACTATATTCTCGAATTGTAACTGGTATGGAATTATGAACATATGAAATTATATTTTAAAATATATCTGTTTTCCTCTAGTTTGTCAATGTCTCTAAATGTAATGAGAAAACAAATGCCTAAGTAAGTCCGGCGGAAGGCTAGTTTAACGCCCGTGGGAAAGGCAAATTTTGTAAGTTTTGCAAAAACTGTTATGTGGAATCAATTTACAAAGTTAAAATAAAAATAATCAAAGAAAAACTAATACGTTACTATATTCTCTTTCATAATCGTGAATCATGTTTAAATAAAAATACAAAAGAACAGAAGAAAATTATTTATTAAATATTAAAGAAACTTATAATGACACTTATAAAGTTATAAACATCTAAAACATTTTATTATAAAAATCAACATAATGAAAATATTTTCTCAAAAAAGCATAAAAATTACATTATTCTACTAAATACAAACTAAATTAACTTTTCTGGCTTTAGTTTGCGAAAAATCCTTAAGAATATTGTCAATGTCAATATTAATATTCATCATTTGATCAAATTCTATGCTCAACATAGTCAGATTAACTAGGCGCTCTTGAGAAATACTTGAACTTAAATAATTTTTGATAATTTTTACACACAAAATTTAAAACTTCTACTGGCGAACTCTATGAAGGAACAATTGGTGACAAAACACTTAGTTCATGGTGTAATTCTGTACCATTAATATCAGCTTTATCTCCGTCTGTAAGAAATAACTCGCAATGTTGACACTTTTCTAAAATCTCTTTACTATCCATATTACAAATACCGCTTATATTATACAAAAAATCAAAGAATTTATTGTGATTACGCAATAGTTCAAATCTTTCTTCCAGGAAATTTTATAGTCCACAATCAAATAAAAAAAGTTTATTTTAAATGATCGTGCTGGATTGCCACGGGCTCATCTCTACTTTCATAGGTAAATTGACGTTTGATTTTTCTAGGTCGAAACGCTGCAATTTCTTAAAAATTAGCTTCTACTTCTGAAGTATCAGCCAATTCTCAAGCATCTACAAGTACTTCTTCAAATCCCCTGTCACACCTTATATTCTTCAAATATTTTACGGTTTTTGAAAGTAAATCATTTGAGGTTAGTATACCAACTGCTTTCTGTTTAAGAATTTTGCTGATTATATTAATTCTGTATAATATGTTATACCAGATCACGGTGCAACATATAAAATTAAATTGTTTAATGTTACTTAACAAATTCGAAGCTGTATTTTCTTTCCAAATGCATCAATTTTGTCGTCAGTATACGCCTGATATAAAGCATCATATATGTTTCCAATTTCATAACGAAATGGCGTTATCGCGTCGATGCGACTTTCCCACCGAGTTTGGCTGAGCGGTTACAAAGTCAAATTTGTGATGTTGTTTTTTAAAATACTCCATCTATGTGTAGAACCCCCAAAAAAATTGTAAATTTCCTACATTATTCCAAAATATGATACTGCCTGGACACACGTAAGAGCTGCATCGTTAACAACTGAATTTAAAGAATGTGCACTGCAAGGAACAAAAAAAGCTCTAGGATTTACATCTAGTATAAGCTTTTGCACCTACATGTTTCACACGCATATTAGCCCCATTATCGTATCCTTGTCCTCTCATATTCATTGAAAGAATATCAAGCCTGTTAAGTTCTTCTAATAAATATTTTGTTAAACCTTCTCCAGTTGAAGTATACACAGGTATAAAGCCCATAAAAGATTCCTGAATTGTTACTTCTTTTCCAGATTCTATATTTACATAACGAATAATTAAAGTCATCTGTTCCCTATGGCTCATATCGGGCGTGCAATCCAGCACAAAAGAATAATATTTAGATTTAATTATGTCGTTTACTATTTTTGTTTTTATGCTAGATCCAATTATATTAATTATTTCATTTTGAATATCCTTTCCTAAGTAATGAACGTACATTTCTTTGGAAGTGGGACGCCGCAGATGGTCAGCCATTATAATATCGAAAGTACTAATAAACTCTAATAGTTTCAGAAAATTACCATTGACTCTTTCGTGCAATTTATCAGTACTTCCTCGAAATGCCATTTTTTGACAACCAAGAAATGCTATAGCTGCAACTAAACGTTTAAATACTTCAGTCCAACGTTTAGCTTCAGTATTTATAATTTTTTGATGTTCAGCATCAATACACACACCATAACTGAAAAGCTTTCATGTGATTGGATGATTTTTCATGCTGAGACAAATACTCTGACATGTTACGCCAATCCGACAATCCTGCACTGGTTGATGAAGTAATAAAGGCCGTACCAAGAAGACGAAAACAAAAACAAAATATTGAGTCTTTTTTGCGTGAATAAATAAGCCAAATACGTGAAACTTCCTCTCCATTACGAAATCGCCTTTTATAATTATTAACAGTAAACCGACGACCTGCTTTGTTTACGGGAAAATCAAAATTTTTAATTTGTAATTGTAAAAGTGCACGTATAACCAAAATCTGGCGTTCTTGATCACGTATAATTTCTGGCCACTCTCCTGGATCATTATGATAATACCACGCTCGATTCCGACTCAGCCTTTGAATCCTGCAATTGACACAAAACTTCAGTTAGATACCAATAGTTTTTGTCTCATTTTTTCTTTATATTATATGTAAATGGAAAACTAGTTGTTTTTCCATTTACTTGTAAACAAAACAACGCTTTCCAACTGTTTTAGATAAATATAAAATTTTTTTAATACCTACACGTGTTTTTAAGATTAATTAAAGTTGTCTAAAATAGTTGGAAGGAAAACGATGTTTTATTATATAACTATAAATAATCTTACGTTTTGATGGTCTAGTTAAAAATATATAATTTAAATATGCATACCTCTTGCAATTCGTCATTTGTTTTAATCTGCATTATATTATTTTCTGTTTGTTCTTTTTCCGCCTGTCCCTCAATTTCGACTTCTGAATGTGATTCTGATTCATCAGATTGCGCTGTATAACTTTTTGTTTCAGGCATAGTATTGGGTCCAGATATAACAGATGTCCCTTCTTGCTCCTGAGTTTGTTCTCTATTAGATGTGGAAGGGGTTTCCAAAAGCATTTCAAAAAATTTTGCTTGTCGTTTATTTTCAGCTTCTATTTTTGCTTTTCTTTTTCTGTAATACGCTCCCGAATGTTTTTTGTCTGACATTCCAGTAATTTAAGCAATAGGTTAACCCTTTAAATTTTAAATAAATATCACACTTTATCTTAAACAACAACAACCAACACCAACAACATACACTTCCACACTGCTGTAAGCTGTAACATACAGTAGGTAGCAACTAATTATTTCTTTTTGAATTTGAAAACACTACCCTGATACCGGCTAGACAAAGCATAAAATATTTATTACCTGCAGCTGGTGCGGTGGCGACTAGCGGCGCCTTTCATTGTCAATAAAATAATACCGCCCGTTTGTTCACGCTCGGTAAGGCACAATACATCATAAGCAAATAAAGTGATTGATATATTATGCACTCAATTTATACTGGATAATAAATAATTTTCCACATTTTCTTGTGCTCTAGTTTATTCTTTATATTTTTTTATATTATACACTTTTAGTTCTTGCCAGTTTTTTATTAACTATCTTTTGATTTGGTGCTCCTAGATGTTGGCGCCCCGTGCGGGCGCACGGTTCGCACGGGCCTTCCGCCGGCCCTGTGCCGGTTTTATTCATTATACGACTTTTGAAGTTCATTATTTCCCTAGATCTGCATAATAATCTTGTACTGTATTAAATGACTATTCCGATAATTCTAGATAAAATAATAAATGATAGGTGTTTGATAATAGTGACACTTAAATTAGTTTTCATAATTATAAATTTTCAATATGTTAGGTTTTTATTATGTCTAATAAGAGAAAATTATCAATTACATATTTTTAATCATGAATCCTACAGAGGCATTAGTATAAAGAATTTGTAGAGCGTCTTGGTGAACATACTTGAATTTTTAAACCTAGACATAATTAAAATATTAGTTTACTATGAATTATGAGTATAATAACCTGTTTCATAAATTGAGGAGCGATTCTTGATATGTGTTCTTGAGTAATCCCGATATATTAAACTATAATTTTACTGTTTCAAATAATTCATTATATAATCACTATATTGTTAAATTGTGATGTCTCTGGAAATGCTCAATTAGTACCTAGCATAATAAACAATATTATTCCGATCAGAAAAAGAAATAAAAATCATTACAAAGGATTATGTAATCACTTCAATATTCAGTGGAATATTGAAATTAAAGTTATCACTAGTATATATATATATATATATATATATATATATATATATATATATATATATATATATATATACTCTTATACTCTAAATTCATTCCTTAAAAGCAAATGAATGAATTATGTGTATTTGACCTATTTCCAGCAAAAAAGTTATTCGCATACTTGATACAAAATATTTGGCGGCCATCATTGATGCGTAACAATCATATAGGTTTTTTCAACTAACCGAAGTTCCAATAAATGATATTACTCGGATAGTATATATAGTAGTAAACTACGGAATACATTTATTACAGTAAATACATTTCAAGAGATTGCCTGCATTGTGAATTATTTAAAAATGTTCAAAATTTTGTTGTCTCTCAGTATTTTAACGTTTGCTTGGGCAGCACCCTCTTATCTTCTTGGTGGTTATCCCGTACCAGTTGCAACTAGTTACAGTTCAAGAATTGATTACCCAACCCCTGTTGTTGCAGGCTTCACAATTCCTGGTTATGGACATGCCTATGGCAATGTTTATGATGGAGTTGGCGACTATGGAAGTGGTTCATTATATGGGCATGGTGTCGGTTATCATGGAAGAGGGTTAGGATACGGTCAAGAATTAGGTCATGGATATGGATATATATACAACTGATTATTATAAATTCCAATATAACATATATGTATATATCAATATATATATATATATATATATATATATATATATATATATATATATATATATTTATATATATTTTTATATATATATATATATATATATATATATATATATATATATATATATATATATATATATATATATATATATATATATATATATATATATATATATATATATATATATATATATATATATATATATATATATATATATATATATCAATATATAGAGATAGATAGATAGATAGAAATTAACTTAATGTAATGGTATAACATAAATAGACAATAAAGAAATATGTATTTTGAGGTCATTTATTATTGAGAATTAATTGTCAGTATATCGCACTAATTTCATTCAATAAAATTTGTAATTGAAATTTTATTCAATAAATCAATTGGATTTCATGAATTGATGAGATGAATGCGCTTCATTTACCACCAGCTTAATCAAATGAATCTAAATACAAGGACCTCTCAGTTTAACTTTCGTGATCACCATTTACAATGAAAGACAAACAACGGATTACACAAGAAACCTACTAATTGAGCATTTCGAGAGACATCACAATTTATCAATATAGTGATTATATAATGAATTATTTGAAACAGTAAAATTATAGTAAAATCTATCGGGATTACTCAAGAATACGTATCAAGAATCGCTCCTCAATTTATGAAACAGGTTATTATACTCATAATTCATAGTAAACTTATATTTTAATTATGTCTAGGTTTAAAAATTCAAGTATGTTCACCAAGACGCTCTACAAATTCTTTATACTAATGCCTCAGAAGGATTCATGATTAAAAATATGTAATTTTTCTCCTATTTGACATAATAAAAACCTAACATATTGAAAATTACTAATTATAAAAACTAATTTAAGTGTCACTATTATCAAACACCTATCATTTATTATTTTATCTAGAATTATCGGAATAGTCATTTAATACAGTACAAGATTATTATGCAGAACTAAGGAAATAATGAACTTCAAAAGTTGTATAATGAATAAAACCTACTTAGGCGCAGGGCCGGCGGAAGGCCCGTGCGAACCGTGCGTCCGCACGGGGCGCCAGCATCTAGGAGCGCCAAATCAAGAGACAGTTAATAAAAAACTGGCAAGAACTAAAAGTGTCTAATATAAAAAAATATAAATAATAAACTAGAGCACAAGAAAATGTGTAAAATTATTTATTATCCAGTATAAATTAAGTGCATAATATATCAATCAGTTTATTTGCTTATGATGTATTGTGCCTTACCGAGCGTGAACAAACGGGCGGTATTATTTTATTGACAATGAAAGGCGCCGCTAGTCGCCACCGCACCAGCTGCAGGTAATAAATATTTTATGTTTTGTCTAGCCGGTATCAGGGTAGTGTTTTCAAATTCAAAAAGAAATAATTAGTTGCTACCTACTGTGTGTTACAGCAGTGTGGAAGTGTATGTTTTTGGTGTTGGTTGTTGTTGTTTAAGATAAAGTGTGATATTTATTTAAATTTTAAAGGGTTAGCCTATTGCTTAAATTACTGGAATGTCAGACAAAAAAACAGTCAGGAGCGTATTACAGAAAAAGAAAAGCAAAAATAGAAGATGAGAATAAACGACAAGCAAAATTTTTTTAAATGCTTCTGGAAACTCCTTCCATATTTAATAGAGAGCAAACTCAGGAGCAAGAAGGGACATCTGTTATATCTGGACCCAATACTATGCCTGAAACAAAAAGTTATACAGCGCAGTCTGATGAATCAGAATCACATTCAGAAGTCGAAATTGAGCGACAGGCGGAAAAAGAACAAACAGAAAATAATATAATGCAGATTAAAACAAATGACGAATTGCAAGAGGCATGCATATTTAAATTATATATTTTTAACTAGGCCCTCAAAACGTAAGATTATTTATAGTTATATAATAAAACACCGTTTTCCTCCAACTATTTAAGACAACTTTAATTAATCTTAAAAACACTTGTAGGTATTAAAATTTTTTATATTTATCTAAAACAGTTGGAAAACGTTGTTTTATTTACAAGTAAATGGAAAAACAACTAGTTTTCTATTTACATATAATATAAAGAAAAAATGAGGCAAAAACTATTGGTATCAAACTGAAGTTTTGTGTCAATTGCAGGATTCAAATGCTGAGTCGGAATCGAGCGTGGTATTGTCATATGATCCAGGAGAGTGGCCAGAAATTATACGTGATCAAGAACGCCTGATTTTGGTTATACGTGGACCTTTACAATTACAAATTAAAAATTTTGATTTTCCCGTAAACAAAGCGGGTCGTCGGTTTACTGTTGATAATTATAAAAGGCGATAACGTAGTGGAGAGGAAGTTTCACGTATTTGGCTTATTTATTCACGCAAAAAAGACTCAACATTTTATTTTGTTGTCGTCTTTTTGGTACGGCCTTTATTACTTTATCAACCAGTGCAGGATTTTCGGATTGGAGTCACATGTCAGAGTATTTGTCTGAGCATGAAAAATCATCCAATCACATGAAAGCTTTTCAGTTATGGTGTGTGTATTGATGTTGAACATCAAAAAATTATAAGTACTGAAGCTAAACGTTGGACTGAAGTATTTAAACGTTTAGTTGCAGCTATAGCATTTCTTGGTTGTCAAAATATGGCATTTCGAGGAAGTACTGATAAATTGTACGAAAGAAACAATGGTAATTTTTTGAAACTATTAGAGTTTATTAGTGCTTTCGATATTATAATGGCTGACCATCTGCGGCGTGCAACTTCCAAAGAAACGTACGTTCATTACTTAGGAAAGGATATTGAAAATGAAATAATTAATATAATTGGATCTAGCATAAAAACAAAAATAGTAAACGACATAATTAAATCTAAATATTATTCTATTGTGCTGGATTGCACTCCCGATATGAGCCATACGGAACAGATGACTTTAATTATTCGTTATGTTAATATAGAATCTGGAAAAGAAGTAACTATTCAGGAATCTTTTATGGGCTTTATGCCTGTGTATACTTCAACTGGAGAAGGTTTAACAAAATATTTATTACAAGAACTTAACAGGCTTGATATTCCTTTAATAAATATGAGAGGACAAGGATACGATAATTGGGCTAATATGCGTGGGAAACATGTAGGAGTGCAAAAGCGTATACTAGATGTAAATCCTAGAGCTTTTTTTGTTCCTTGCAGTGCACATTCTTTAAATTCAGTTGTTAACGATGCAGCTCTTACGTGTGTCCAGGCAGTATCATATTTTGGAATAATGTAGGAAATTTACAATTTTTTTGGGGGTTCTACACATAGATGGAGTATTTTAAAAAACAACATCACAAATTTGACTTTGTAACCGCTCAGCCAAACTCGGTGGGAAAGTCGCATCGACGCGATAACGCCATTTCGTTATGAAATTGGAAACATATATGATGCTTCATATCAGGTGTATACTGACGACAAAATTGATGCATTTGGAGAAAATATAGCTTCGAATTTGTTAAGAAACATTAAAAAATTTAATTTTATATGTTGCACCGTGATCTGGTATAACATATTATACAGAATTAATATAATCAGCAAAATTCTTCAACAGAAAGCAAAAGATATACTAACCTCAAATTATTTACTTTCAAAAACCGTAAAATATTTGAAGAATATAAGGTGTGACGGGGGATTTGAAGAAGTACTTGTAGATGCTAGAGAATTGGCTGATACTTTAGAAAAATCAAACGTCAATTTACGTACGAAAGTAGAGATGAACCCGTGGACGATCCAGCACGATCATTCAAAATAAACTTTTTTTATTTGATTGTGAATAAAACTATAAATTCCCTGGAAGAAAGATTTGAACTATTGCGTAATCACAATAAAATCTTTGATTTTTTGTATAATATAAGCGGTATTTGTAATATGGATAGTAAAGAGATTTTAGAAAATTGTCAACATTGCGAGTTATGTCTTACAGACGGAGATAATGCCGATATTAATGGCACAGAATTACACCAATAAGTAAGTGTTTTGTCACCAATTGTTCCTTCAGAGAGTTCGCCAGTAGAAGTTTTAAATTTTGTGTGTAAAAATTATTTGTCTGAAAATTTTCCAAATGTTGTTGTAACTTTGCGTATTTTATTAACTCTTTCTGTTACTGTGGCAACAGGTGAAAGAAGTTTTTCAGAATTAAAAATTATTTACGTTCAAGTATTTCTCAAGAGCGCCTAGTTAATCTGACTATGTTGAGCATAGAGTTTGATCAAATGATGAATATTAATATTGACATTGACAATATTCTTAAGGATTTTTCGCAAACTTAAGCCAGGAAAGTTGATTTTAATTAAATTTAGTTTGTATTTAGTAGATTAATGTAATTTTCATGCTTTTTTGAGAAAATATTTTTATTATGTTTATTTTTATAATATAATGTTTTAGATGTTTATAACTTCAAGTGTCATTATTAGTTTTTTTAATATTCAATAAATAATTTTCTTCTGTTCTTTTGTATTTTAATTTACACACGATTCACGATTATGAGAGAGAATATAGTAACGTATTAGTTCATTTTTATTTTAACTTTGTAAATTGATTCCACATAACAGTTATTGCAAAACTCACAAAATTTTAAAAATATGTGTTTCATCAAATCGAGGGAGGAGGGGGCGGAAAATTTGCCTTTCCCACGGTCGTTAAACTAGCCTTCCGCCGGCCCTGCTTAGGCATTTGTTTTCTCAATAAATTTAGAGACATTGACAAACTAGAGGAAAACAGATATATTTTAAAATATAATTCAATATGTTCATAATTCGATACCAGTAACAATTCAAGAATATAGTGAATAAATACAGAAGAACTTATTAAGCTAACCCTCACTTTCAATCAATGAACTACAAGAAAATCTCGATTGTACATTCAATCGAACTTTTGAGTGAATCTTTTAGGTCCGGGGTGATTGAATAACCGAATAGACTTGGGTGATTCATTCACATCCTCTATATGTATTGTATAGTGAATCATTAGTTTAGGAAATATTCGTAAAAAAAAAGATATTACATTAACTCCAATATGAAATTTGGCTTTCAAATTCTAACTGGGCATAGATGGGAAACGTTTGTTATTTTAAGGCTACTGAAATGATTTATAGCGCATGTAGATAAAGCAGATAAATAAAATAATCTATCATTCATGCATATATATATATATATATATATATATATATATATATATATATATATATATATATATATATATATAGTTATGTAGTCAAAGTACACCTTATCCATTTTGATGACGTCAATAGTAACCTTGTACTGATTCATCGCTGCTTGCCTATATAAGCCCTCACTAACATAGAACCGTAAGATTAATTAAGTAACTTCCATCTTGTAAACTTCATATTGAATAAATTGTTTTTTTTTAAAAGTAATTCTTAGTGTTGAAAACCAAAATTGGCGACGAGGATGGGATTGTTGCATTAAACCCTTCCGAATAAAATAAGTTCAACAAACAAGATAAATCTTCCGAATCTTGTTAGAAGATTAATCAATGCGTTAACTTAAAAAGTAAGAAGAAAAGTTTAAGTGAATTTTAATTCTTGAGCACAATCCGAACTACAACACAAGCTCAGTTTTATCTCATAGTGATTGCGAATTTGGTAGTACCAGTCTCGAGTTCTACTGACCAGACAAGAATTCAAACAGGGTGCAAAGCAAGGGAAGCGCCGACGACTCCACCTTGGAAGAAACAATCAATGTAAGTTGCAAGTGTTAATTAACTTCCTGTTTTTCCTACGGTTTCCAGCCCCAAAACCTAGACTCCCTATAGCTTACCGTTATAGCAGGTCATTTTATATTAAGTCAAGGGTTAAAAATATAATAAATATTTTCCCAACAAAATTTTACAATATTGATTCCCTAATAGAATCAATCGAAAATTTGAATTTAGATTCTCAACGACGAACTAAATCAAATAAAATAATTAATATGGCAGAGAACCATAATTTAATGTTAGCTCTTGAATTTGGAGCATTATTACCGAAATTTTCCGGTATACAAGCCGAGTTAAATTCATTTTTAAGTGCTTGCGAAGAATATATCGCACAATTCTCAGCGACGTAAGCAATCGTAAAGACGTATTGCGTTGATGTGATCAAAAGCAAATTAATAGATAAAGCGAACGCGGAATATCGTTCCTCTAACGTACCAAATACATGGCACGCGTTTAGACATTTTTTATTACAGAAATTTGGTGATCATGCGAATTAAGATGTATTAAAGAATAAATTACAATTCTTACGCAGAAAACCAAATCAAGATATTTTAGATTTCATCGAAGAAATCAAAACTCATAAAATTAGAATTAATTACAGAATAGATGCGGAACCTACATTAGATGCTGCATTAAAATTATTACACAAACAATTGGTCTCGGACTTAGCCAAAAATGTTTTAATTAGTAATGTTGCAATAGAATTGCAAACCTCCTTACTTACGACACCGAATATCACATTCTACTTAGCTATTACAATGGTCGATAATTATTTTTTCATAAAATACCATTTAGATTTAATGCGAACTTGGAAGCATACGAGTGATAGCCAATAAAAGGTATTTCCTTCTCGACCAATTAATGTACAACCTAAAATAATTACGCAAAGACAATTTCCCACTAACAGACAAGTTTTCGGAAATAATAGGTCAGAAATATCAAAAACAAATGTGTTTAAACCTAATAGTAATTATATACCAAAATATAGACCATCCCCTATGTCTACGACTACTGCTAACCCGATAGCACAACAAAGACAAGTGCAAAATAATAATCAAATACCCAACAGAACGCCATATAATAGAAATGCGCAAGGATATAATCATTTCCAAAATACAAGACAAATATCTCCTAATTATATATCGGAAGAAATTACTAATTTCGATATGGAGGATAATGCTGAAAATCAATTCGAAGAAAATACTGATTTCAATCACGAAAATAATTCAGATGTTATTGAAGAAATTGAGGAAGTAGATCATGAAAATACTCATATAACTCCCTCAGAAATTCCATCGACTTAAATTCCCTAAATAATAAACTTAGAAAAAAATCATTTACCATATATTGAAATTGAATACCCAAAGTGTAAATTATTATTAGACAGTGGATGTACAGTATGTTTTGATCGATCCCAAAATTGCATATAATATTATACCTCATTTAATTTATTCTGAAGATACAGATTTAATTACACCACATGGACATGATGTGAGTCACGAAAAAGTTTCGTTCCCTCTTGATTCTTTTGGATTAAATAAAGAGTATCCCTTTGTACTGTATAAATTTCATACACAATACGAAGGAATAGTTGGTTTTGAATTTCTACAACAAAATAATTTCAAAATTGACTTACAAAATAATTTATTAATTGGAGAAAAATGTAGAATTCCTATTAATTTCCAAAAAGTAATTCCAAGAAGACATTCTTATCCTGTAGATTTGAAACACTTACCAACAAAAATACAAAATCAACTAATTAAAATTTTCAATAATGCAGAAAATGCTTTTCAATTACCAGGACAACCACTTAATTTTACATCAAAAATTAAACATAATATTAGAACGAAAGATGAAATTCCAATTCATGCCAAAATTTATAGATATCCCGAGAAACATCGCGAAGAAATCCAAAATCAAATAAAGGATTTATTAGATAAAAATATTATTCGACCCAGCATTTCACCCTGGTCATTTCCAGTAGTCATGGTCAAGAAAAAACAAGACCAATCTGGTAAAGAAAAATGGCGTATGGCCATTGATTACAGACAATTAAATGAAAAAACTATCGATGATAAATACCCGATCCCCCAGATAGATGCCATTTTAGATAAGCTAAAAGGAGCTAAATACTTTTCAGCTTTGGACTTAGCATTAGGTTTTCACCAAATTCAGTTAGATGAACAAAGTATAGAAAAATCTGCTTTTACTGTTGACAATGGGCACTATGAGTTCCTCAGGATGCCATTTGGATTAAAATGCGCCCCAAATACGTTTCAACGTTTAATGAATAACATTTTGCAAAATTTTATAGGAAAAAATTGTTATGTATACATGGACGATATAATAATATTCTCAAAATCTATAGAATCCCATTTAGCGGATATACATAATATTTAAGAGACACTACAAAAAGAGAATCTGAAAATACAGCTAGATAAATCTAGTTTTTTCAAATCAGAAATAGAATTTCTAGGACATGTTATTACTCCAGAAGGTGTCAAACCTAACCCGATAAAGATCGAAATAATCGAAAAATTCCCATTACCACAAACTTACAAGGAAATAAAATCTTATTTAGGAATGTTAAGATATTATCGTAAGTTCTTTGCAAATTTTGCTAAAGTCACAAAACCTATGACAAAATATCTTAAGAAAGATGCCAAAATAGATACCACGGATTTAGAGTATAAAGAAGCATTTTTAACTTCGAAAAATTTATTGATAAATCACTCAATTTTAATTTTTACTGATTTCTCTAAAACCTTATATTTAAATTCGGATGCGTCAAATTAAGCTATTTGAGCAATTTTATCACAAGGTACTGTGCCTAGCTCAGATTTACCTATAGCTTACGCAAGTAAAACATTAACAGATCCCGAAACAAAATATTCAACAATTGAGAAAGAATTACTAGCTATAGTATGGGCAACAAAACACTTCAGACCATATTTATATGGTACAAAATTCATTATTTTTACGGACCATAAACCTTTGGTTTGGTTGAATTCATTGAAAGAGCCTAATTCCCGACTCATGCGATGGAAATTAAAACTCGAAGAATTTAATTACGAGATCAAATTCAAACCTGGCACGAGAAATAACGCAGATTATTTGTCCCGTTTAAAAATAGATAGAGATAAAGCCTCATCTTCGAAGGACAGCAGTAAACAAAAGGAAGCACTTAAGATAAGCGCATTGAATGAGTCAAGCGAAATTAATATTGTTAGATGATGAAATAGATTCTTTGTTTCCGAATATAGATATGGACGAGATAGATATGGATATAACTGCTGAAGAATTAGATGAAATCATCAAAGACCTTGAGAACGACGACGAAACAATACATAGTAGCTTCGAAAACCCAATGATAGAATTGCCATATACGTAGCGACCTTTAAATCATTATAGTAATCACATAATATTGTAAAAACCTCAAATGTTGTATGTCGTACAAAAAATCGAAATTATTCAAGAATCGTAATAGACTTATGGTCTCAATAAATGAGGAAAATGATTTTACAAAATTTATTAAAGAATATTTAATACACGGAAAATCATATTGTTTATTTTTTAAGCATGACGAAACTAAAAATTCCTTCATACGAATTCTACAAAATAATTTCAAGGCTAAATCATTCGAATTAAAAATCTCAAATGTTTTTCTAGAAGATATAGAACAAGAAAGCGCATCAACTAGAAAAAAATAGAACTTTATCACATGTCAAAATCTGGACATCGCGGAATTAAAGAAAACACTCAAGCTTTGAAAAGAAAATTTATTGGCCGCAATTGGACACAGCTGTTCAAAAATATATAAATGCCTGCGAAATATGTCAGAAAAAAATAAATACGAACGCACACCTACTAAATTGATATTCAAGAGCACACCAGTGGGCTCAAAACCTTTTTCTCATCTGTACGTAGATACTTTCAAAGTTTGATAATATACTTGTTTAACAATTATTGATTCATTTTCAAAATTTACACAATGTTACCCTTTACTGCATAAAACAGCTAACGAAGTAATGGATAAATTAATTCTTTTCATGAGTAATAATGGAGTACCTGAACGTATTACCTTGCGCCAACGGTACTGAATTCAAAAATAAAACAATAACAAGATTTTTGTGATACTCACAAAAATAATATTACATTATATAACTAACTTAAATCCCAACTGAAATTCTCCAGTCGAGAGATTTCATTCTACGTTAATCGAACAGTTGAGATGTCTCTCTACAGAAAAAATTCCATTAACGTCACGAATCAATAGAGCTATTATGAGTATAATAAATCTATACAATCAAATTTAGAATATACTCCAATGCAAATTATTAAAGGCGATCTAAATTATTCTATCCCTTTAGAAAAAACAACGCAAGAAATAGTATCAGACTATGTACAGACATATCGTGAAAACATGGAAGAAATATTTAAAGTAGTAAATAATGCTAAAGACAAAAAACGAAGCAAATATTGAGAAGTTAAATAAGAATAGACAGGATCAAAAAGATTTACAGGAAAATGAAGATGCTTATTTAAAACAACCATTTCAATCTAAATTGAAAGAACCTTATAAGAAAATACCTATAAATATCATTAGTAATATTATAATCAAAAATCCTCAAAATAAGCATGTTTATTCATAAAAATAGAATAAAACAAAGAAAACACTAATTAGTTTTCATAATTTCAGATGACCCCTGTATCCTTCATCCTTTTTATTTTATATTGGTTAAAGTTCATACATTCTCTGTTCAAGAGATTTCGCATAATTTAATACCTATACATTTAGGCAAAGATCATGCTAAATATTTACTGTTTCATTATGATATATCGGGAATACCCGAATTAATTAGAATCCAAAAAGAAATAATTAAAGAAAGCATAAAACACGACGTATACTGTTCCTGTGTACCAATATCTGGTTATGGCTAATACTTCGGTCAATAGAAATGAGCAAACTTTTTAATAATATAATCATACAGAAAATACGTTCGCGAAAAGGACTATTGAATATTGGAGGATCCACTTTTAAATTTTTATTTGGTACTTTAGACGCGGACGATGAATTAATATATCAAAAATATTTGAAGCAATTAAAAAGAATGAGAACATTTTGAAAGCTAATCAGCAGAAAATACTGCGAATAGTATCCGATACTCAACGAAATATGTGAATACTATTAATTTTTTAATTAAGAAAACTGAACAGTTAAAGGTAGCTAACGATTTAAGTTTAAAACTTAATCTAATAATTCTCCATTCACACGAGATAGCAATAATATTATCAGAAATTGAAAATACCCTCAGTTTTGCACGTTTGCACCTCTTACATGAAAATATTCTACCTCTGTCGAAATTTAATGAAGCAAAAAAGAAAGAAAAAAAATGTTACCATTCTCTCATTTAACAGACTATTATGCTGTATGCGTGACAAAAGTTTTTATTAAGGGTTTCAATATTTTATTTAGCATAACCATACCAATTTTTAAGAATGATAAATATGACCTGTTTAGATTGTATAACATACCTTTCCGAAATACCAGAATTCCTAACCTTAATTCCTATGGGTTAACACGCAACGAAGAGATTGTATGGAATACCGAGGTCATTCAACAAGTCGAAGACTTCTACATCTGTAAACAGGAATACCTGAAGAAACCCCCTGAATGTGTCCGAAAGGTTCTAAAAACCCTGCAAGAACATTGTAATCGCAGTTCGGTTGAGCCTCAAGAAGATTTATTCGAAATGGAAAATGGAAATATCATTTCCATTAACAATGAAATGATACAAGAAGAATGCGAAAGTGGTTCATTCTCTCATAAAATCCCTTAAATTATCTCAGATACATCAGACTGTATAATTACTGATGGATTTAAGAGAATACACCCCGAGAAGTTTTCAACACCTATGCTCAGGTCTATCTTCGCCACTGGAAGCGAATTGGACCTATACAACAAATTGGAAGAATATCCAAGAAGAAGACATCCCCAAACTGGACGACCTATACCAATGGGCTCCACATCCTACAACTATAAGTTTCATAACAATTGTATTTGTAATCTTTATTATTATTGTAGTGATTATAATTTTATATAGAATTTTTCTTGAAGATTCGTCACCTTAAAATTAAGGATAACGAACTTTCTTTAAATGGGAGGAGTTATGTAGTCAAAGTACACCTTATCCATTTTAATGACGTCAATAGTAACCTGTACTGATTCATCGCTGCTTGCCTATATAAGCCCTCACTAACATAGAACGTAAGATTAATTAAGTAACTTCCATCTTGTAAACTTCATATTGAATAAATTGTTTTTTTTTTTAAAGTAATTCTTAGTGTCGAAAACCAAAATTATATATATATATATATATATATATATATATATATATATATATATATATAATATATATTATATATATATAATCTCTTGATAATTATTAGCACGTAATAAATAACAAAGAACGGCCACAGCTGAAAAATTTTAGTGAAACATAGTAGTCTTTTTCTATTCAAATTTTTTCAAATCAATAAATGTCAAAGAAATTTAAATTTTTTCAAAAGTTTTGATAAAGCCACGAATGTCGTGGCGAAACGTCAACTTTTTAATAAAATCGAGTTTTTTAAGAATCAAAAGCCTGTTATTGCTAATAATTATCAAGAGATTAGAAATTGTTCACAGGCAACAACAATTCGAATAAAATTATATAATATATATATATATATATATATATATATATATATATATATATATATATATATATATATATATATATATATATTTATATCTTCATCTATAATATATAATGATACATATATATATATATATTTATATTATTTGCAATAATGGGATTAGGACATCATTAAACATACTATAGACAATTGAAATATTGAAATATCTATTAGAATTCATTCGCATCTATATGGTTGAGACAAACGTGCCATTTTCATTATTAAAATTATTCACTTAAAATAAAAGAAAAACGATCATCAATATGGTGAGACCGAATATAACAAATATTACTTACTTGCGAATTTCAATTTGAAAACAATGAAACATAATAGTTGTGTTATCGAAACGAACATTTAACTGCTACAAAGGGACGAAAGAATTTGAGGGATGAAGGGAAAAACCAGATAGTGGGTTTGTCTTCATCTTTCAAATCATTTACTCTGATAACGACAGGACAAATGCATAATTTTTTTT
>JARQZK010005278.1:12500-68702 GCA_030704885.1 Cynegetis impunctata | reverse complement strand
AAACTTTGAAAGTGCATATTTACTTGAAAGCATTTAGTCAGTAGAATGTTCTAAAACGATATTCTAAACTACTGGAAGCAAAATGCGTACGATATTAAGAAAAATTGCGTTCATATACTTCAGGAAATATTTATTATTATTGTGAATTAAATTATAGTTAATTAGAAGTAATTCAATTGCAAATCTATACAGACATATTTGATGATATGCTAATAAAAATGGATCACTTCAGATTTTATTAAGTGTTCTATAACTATAATCTGATATAAAGATAATATTGTAAAAAATGTAGAATAATAGAGAATAATGCATAACCCCAAGAACTAGGTATCGAATTGTTGGTTGCCGACTACTATATTTCTGTACAATTAATACATTCAATGTACCTAAACATGAATACTTATGATTAACAAAGCTAAATTTGATTTTACTACGTTTATTATCACAAAATATATTTTGTGATAATAAACGTAGTAAAATCAAATTAATTTTGTCAATCATGTTAAATTATCACGTAGTAACGACGGATTCCATCAACTATGAATACTTATTATTGATGAAACAAGTTATGAAATATGAGAAGATATTTCCCTCCTAAATTTCATTGTGGTTTTTGAAGATAGAAAGCCAAACTTTCGTATGAAGTATGAACCCTGTGAATTCTGCAAGTATATAAGGTAGAACTAAATCTCGTTAAGCTGGTTGCCGACTAAAACATTGATCTTGGGCTGAGATACACCAAAAGTATATGATAAATAGTTAGGTACTTAAGTTTTAGCTCAGCAGTACAAGCGCATATTTGAATTCACGACTCTTAGAAGAATTAATTGATTTTTGTGTAAAAATATTTTTGAGAATTGTTTGCATTCATATCACGTAAATTCTACACATAAGAGTAGGTATGTAAATTCTAATTCTTTATTAGTTTCATTGTATAAAATATGAGGTGAGAAAACAAACTATCGTATCGGTAAATGAAACTGCCATTTAATGGCAGAATAGAAAAGGTTGAAAATCTCTTACGAAGGAAACAAAAAATGACAAAATATGAAAACTTCATCTCATTTGGCTTCATTCGTAGTACCTTACCAAACATCTTTTCTTTGGTTGTTCTATAATAACCTCGGCAATAATTCAATATTTAGATTTGGTATGAGTCGCCGAGAGGTTCGTGTGGCTTGATCTCATAGCTGTCAGGTTTTGGGGTCTCGTATAAGTCTAGCGTTTATCTGAAATCTTCAGAACTAGATACTGGGAATTCTCGTTCGACAATAAATCAACTAAGCAATATTCCAATTGATAAATTCATTGCCAATGTGTCAGACTGTCTTCTGGCTACGTCTGTCTAAATTATGTAACTATTTTCCTTCCAAAATACAGAAGTCTTCCTTGACATAGGTTATTTCACCTCTCAACTTCTGCAGGTCCTCCTATTGACGTTGGTGTAAATCTTTCGATGCTTTCTGTAATACTGGCTTATTTTCCTTCTTTTTCTATTCTGTGCATATCTGTAAATCTAATTTTTCATATTCTCGAAGTTTCTGTCCTTCAAACTCTTCCTGTTTTTGACGTTTATCTAATTTTTTCTGTTTCCAGTATATCAAATGCTTTTTCTACGAATTATATATTATTCTCAAAGATTCCGCAACTTCAATGAAAAAAAGGAGCTTTTGGCTGTGTATGGACGTTCCATGATTGATGTCACAGCGATTATCTTTTTAAAAGTATGAAGCTTTGAAAACGCATATTAACTGAAAAGCATTCAGTCGCTAATATATTCTAATACGATACACAAAAATTTGCATCCATAAACTCACATATTATTATGGTAGGTGCATACAATATCGCCATGCTAAGAAAAATAGCAAATTTCAGAGATCAAATATAAGAACAAAGGAAAATCTAGCCTGCCACTTAATGGCCAAAGCTATATATTAACAAATTGAGGCCGTTTAATTCGATTAAATTTACGATAACTAACTAATAAGGACGTTTTGAGAATTATATAAATTGGCGATATTGACAACACCCTGTTTTTAATATCGCCATGAGGTTAATTTTCAAAATAGTTTGTTTTTACAAGGGCATATACCTGAAGAAATACATCTTTTTACTGAATTTATTTTATTGAAAATATTTATAAACAATAAGGACATATGTAACCATCAATTTGATCGTCATCTGTCAATCCCAGACATTCATCGTGTAGATAGCAGTTGCATATGACGCAAAGACGCATGTCAGCAACTCTATCTTCTTTACACGCCTTACAGAACCAACTTTCGCTTTTGGTTGTGCCCTCTTTTCTTTTTGTTCTCGTATTTGTCTCAGATACTTTAGATGTCGTAGTTTTTTCTGGTTTAAAGTCGGATTTTTTGAAAAAGTCTTTTGTAACAAATTGTGCGCGAGTGCTTATTGCTGCTCTCTTCTGTTTCGGGCCATACTTGTGTGGCATTTCAGGTGTTTCTAGCAGATCACTTAAAGATATTTCATTTAGTTGGTTCTTCTTCTTCTTCTTCAGTTTCATCATTCTCAGTGTCTTCATCCTTATCTTCGTCCTCTGAATCATTTTCACTGCATCTATGACATCGGTCAGCAACATTGGATGAGCTTGGTGGTGGAGTGATGACTCTAGTTGGTTGCATTTGATTACTTACTTCGTTTTTATCGATTTCCGTTCCGCTACTTGGAGCAAATGCCTCTGGAGGCAGAACGTCAGGGTTATATGGATAAATGACCGTAGCCGAAAAACCAGATTTGATGTTGGAAGGAATGATACACTTGTCCCATACTTTCGAAAAAATGGTGCATAAACGTTGTTTGGTGACTTCTTAAATTCCAATAATGTTCGAATCTACGAAATACAGCTGCAATTCGTGTGTTGTATTACTTGGCAAGCAATACAATGTAATATCATGCTCACTGGCGATACTTACAATTGAATAGTCCAAATAGCACCTGGCTTCATCGAATATGAGCAGGCAAGGTCCAGGTGTTCTATATTTTCACAAATGTTTCAGCCATTGCTTGAATGTGTCTATTGTCATACTTCCTTTTTCTGTCATTAATGCCATACTACCGGGGGGCAGAGAATCTGCCCATTCTGGCTTCATTCTCTTACCCTTAAACAACACAAAGGAGGAATCGCTGCACCCAAAGCATTACCACACGATATTATTGTAACGTTTTGCCCGTGCTCGTTAGCTACCTGATACACTCTTTTGGCCCCTTTTTTTTTGCCAAAACAGATTGTTGATGATGCAGTGACAATCTGCAGCCTTTTTCGTCCATGTTGTAAAAGCACTGTGGTTTGTCCATTATATACAATTCATTCGTTTTATTTTCTAATTTTTTTTAATGGTCATTTACAATAAATTTATTCAGCTTTTGAGCCCTAGATGGGTTCATGCTTTGAGCGCGTCTATTTCTTATTTTTGGATGTCTATTTAGGAATCCTCTAAGTCAATATCGTCCAGCCATCTTAGTATCATTGTTGAAGGGACTTCTGATGGTTAGTATTGCAAAAATTAAAAACACAATGCCGCAAAACTGTTAGTGGATATCCTACTTCAGCTAATCGAATAATTTTATTGCTTTAATCTTCCTCTTGCTTTTCAGTGAGAACAGATTTTCGTCCTATGTTACACTTTGAGGTGAGTTCTTTTTTCAGGTAATCCCTCAAAGTACTTCTGGGCACCTGAAATTCCTTACTGAGCGAATTAACAGATTGTCCCTTTCTGACTGCTAATATTGCATTTTGAGAATTTTCTTCTCTCCTTTTTTCTTTAATACCTTCTTTTCTTTCGTTTGGCATGAAGATTCTGAAAAAAAAATAATTCTCATATCATATTATCCCCTATTTCATTATTAGAAGCAATGTCGCCATATAGATAGGTAATCGTTGGCAATATCGCCAATGGCGATATTGCCAACGAATTAGGGTGGCGATTTATCCAACAATGAAGTGATATGCTTTAGTCCTTAAAAAAAAGTTCAAATTCACCGATACAAAATTTATTTCCTGTTATCGAAAACTCAAAAAGCCTCTAACAATTTATAACAAAAGTGCAAAAACACTTACATCAATTCGCACTTTCAGCAGGAAATCAACTATTACAACTTTTTATAAGAAACACTTCACAAGATCTCACCGACAGTTAAATTGCGCATAAAGCTGACATTTGAGGTTATAATCATAGATACTTCTATTATTACACGGAGTTCATGGTTGGAGAGGAGACTCCCTAACACCATCTTCACGCAAGTAGCCCAACATCAGAAATATAGAAAAGTGGCGAGATTGCAAACATGGCGATATTGTATGCATCTACTTATAATTCTGAAATGAAATTTTAATTATAAGTAATTCAATGATGATTTTAGATTTTATATTATTCAGTGATCATCTTAAACTATCTGGAAATGAGATAATATTGTGAAAATAGGATAGGATAATGAGGAATAATAAAAACCCCCCGGAACCAGATACCGCAATGATGGTAGCCGAATACAATATTTCTGTACAATTACCACATTCAATGAATACCTACTCATTATTGTAGTAAAACCAATTATGTAGAATGATAAGATATTTATATCCTGAATATTTTTTTGGTTTTTCAAGATAGAAAGTCAAACCTGGTATGAACCCTGTGAATTATGCAAATTTATAAGGTAGAACACAAACTCGTTAAGTTGGTTGCCGACTACACCATTGGTGTTGGGCAAAGATACATCAAAAGTCTATGAAAAATAGTAATTTTTAACCAAGCCGTATAAGCGCAAATTTGAATTTACGAATATCAAAAGAATTAATTGAATTTTGTCTCAGAATATTTTTTTGAATTGTGTGTATCTATGCCGCGTAAATTTTGCAAATAAAAGTAAGCTAGAATATGAGAAATCAGAGAAGGAGCTCTGATGCTCAGGCATTTTTGATCAAACTCAAAGTTTTCTTGGTGTTTCGAAGGTAAATTTCATCAGAAATCAGATTTCATATCATAAGCAATATAACAAAATAAAATAATAAAATCATCAAAAATTGTTGATAAAAAAAGGCGGTAAAGTATTTAACTAGATAATACTAGCAAACGGGAATGAATTGCTTAATTCTAAAGAAATTTGAATACCACCATTTACATTTCAAATCTTTTTAAAATTGTTTCTACAGAAATGTTTATCAATGTTTACTTCAGGAAAAAAAACTGGAATTTCCTCACTGACCCCTCGAGAAGGAAGTAATTATTGATATACGATTCATCATTTGAGTTGAGAAGGAGTTGGAAGTTTGACATTGAAAAACCATATCATATAACCTTATATAATATATATATATATATATATATATATATATATATATATAAATAATTATAAAAATAAAATATATATATATATATATATATATATATATATATATATATATATATATATATTTATATATATATATATATATATATATATATATATATATATATCTTTCAAAATTAAGTTTACTTCACAATATGGACAATGTAGTTATGCAAATATAAAATGGAAACAAGTATGTACAAAAAAAACGTGTACATCACAAAGAAAAGGGAAGGGCGGAACTATATGCTATAACAATATCGTAAAATTTCATCTACTGCATTCAGTTCACTAAACACTAATATAACTTTTTCTCTTGTGATATCTTGCCAACTCAACCTGTTTAAAAAGAGATTTATTGGGTACCCTCCTCTCATGAAGTTGAGTCTTGTGAAGGGAAAAAAGTGAAAAATATGTAAATATCCTTCGAGTGGTGTGTTTCTCTCTCAGATTCTCAAACTCTCGGATCAGAGAATCAAAAAAAAAATATAGACTATTTTCTTCTCTACGCGCCTGTCTGTGCTGAAGAGTAACAATTGTTCTTAAAACAACAAAAATAGTCCCCCTAAACTAGGTCTAAAAAAGAGACTACTTTCAAATTATATGAAACATTTTCTTCGATTAAAGTTCTAGGAATAATACGAGATGTAGAAACAATCATGATCAAGCTTAGTGCTTTTATACCTGTATGTTTAACATACCCCTACCTCGTCAAAGGCTAACAAAAATTTGCACTTACCCACATGATATCTACACATGTTTTCTTCTGATTTCCATAGTTTCATAATTGTGAAAAATAGGCATTTGCTTCTTAGTTTGAAGTACTAATTCATTTAGTAAGATTTCTTCAGAATGAACATTTATTTTAAGTTAACTTGCACATTTACATTATCTTGTTCTTTATCAAGTGATTTGACAGGCTGAGGAATTCGATGCATTCTATTTTTTTAGAAACATCAGAAATGTTGTGCATACATCTGGATAACTGGACGACAATGACGCATTTTGAATCATCAAGAAACGGGCTAGCTCTTTGACATTTTTCATTGGATTTATTTAGTTTGAAAATGTTGACCGTACAGAAAGCAACTGAGAAGAAAAGGAAGGTGACACATCATTCGAAAAGGTTTTGAAAAACAAATCAGCTTCTTGCTCCAACTCGTTTTTGGATGAATTTGTAAGATACTGAGGTTGCAGGATTTTATAAGTTTTCAGAACATTTTTCATTCCAACAAACCTAGATTCAAGTTGCGATAATATTGTATCTATCATCGGGTAGAAATCATTAACTCGGAGGCGTTGTTTAGGATCATTCAATCTCTCATCTTGCGACAACTCATCAAAGCAGTGGCGTAGATAGGGGGGGGGGATCAAGGGGATCGATCCCCCCCATGAGCCTACGAAAATTATAATGGAATTGAATAGAAGTCTTCGTATCTACGTATTTAATTATACATGAAATTTACTAAGCACTAACACCTCTTTTGATATTATGTATGTGCAATTTATATAAAAATCATCTAGATATGTTTTCGTGACAACTGTGCAATCGAGTATTGTATAATTTCCGCGCTTCGAACAGGCCAACCAATAAGGAGCCACGAAATGGTCGCTCGCTATAATTATGGACAGATTGAGCACATGTAAAGTAAATATCTACTCATAATTTTAACATAATAATAAATCAAGAAATTGAATCGTTTTTCTAATTTTGGGTAAAAAAACTAGTATTTAGTATTTTAATCGGTCACTATGAGCAAAAACCGTGTTTAAAAATGTTCAAATGGCTCTAATAGAAAATTTTTATTTCGAAAGGAAGAAGTCAACCAAAATCTCCTCGTACTTCTTCTCTTTCTGAATTGTTTCATAGTATAGTATTACATCTAAAGCAGGAGCAGTTTCGTTTAATAGTATAGGAAGTATAAAATTTAGAAAGAGAAGAAGTGGAAGGAAGTTTTGGTTGACTTCTTCCATCGTGAATAAAATTTTCCATTTCACATACGTTTTTCCTAGTGACCGATTAAATTCCTGTTCACATTCGAGGAGCTCGTAGAAGATTTTAAAACAATATTTAATATTTCGAATATTTTTTGAAATAGAGTAGGTATCAAAATATGACCAACTCTTGGCTTTAATTGTCAATTTAATTACTCCATAATATTTCGAAGTTAATAAAAATTGTCGAGTTAGTAAAAAGTTTCTTGTGATGGCTTTCAATCCATTTCTGGACTTATACATCATGGATCTTGGAGAAAGATTTACTAATCATGAGAATATAGTCTAGTGAACAAGTGATTTTTTTGTTCAACTTCTTTCATGAGTCTCGGAAGAATATGAACAAGGTGTCATTCGATTTGGAAGAGCATGTAGATATTTTTTGAAGAAAGTTCCGTTTGCGAAAATTGTAAAAGTTATAATCAATTTACTGAAAAAAAAAATTATCTCAAAAACTAATTGATATTTTGATATCTAAATAAAGATACAAAAAGAGGAGGATATTTTCTAAAAGAAAGTCTCCCGGAACTGTAGGATTAATATTTATAATTTTTCTCAGATAGGTAAATATACCTCCGAAAAACGGGTAATAAGGCTTGCGAAAAGTAACGCCATTAACACTTTAAAAATACATATTAATTAACTATATTAAATACTAAATTGAGGAATGAAAAATTTCAGGCTTTACTGGATAGGTAAATGAACAAGAATCCAGCAAAAAAACATTTTTATCGCGATTTTTCAATTATTTATGCAATAGTGTTTTTGCTGCTTGAACAAGAACGTTGCAAGTGTGATAACTGTTAAACTATACATCTGATATTGTTTTCCTTTCTTGGAGCTAGACTGCAGAATAGATCCCCTTTAAAAAAATTACAAATTAAATTTTTTAGTTTTTTAAACAATAGGAGATGAACATTGAGAAAAACCACTTCTTTGAAGCTTCCAATAATAAAAAACGGATTATTAAAATTATAAAAAAAAGTTTCATTGTGATATTGCAAAACTACGTAAATTGTTAATAAACAACTGAAAAATTGAAAATTTTTTATTTTTTCAACGGGGATTTACTCTGAAGCTTTAAAATAATAGCTCCAAGAATGAAAAAAATTCTCAGATCTATAGTGAACGGTTATAACGCTCACAATTGTCATATTCAAGTACCAAAAAATTGTTAATTGACTATGTTGCTCAGAATATAGGCCACGCTGCCGGTATCGACGTTTGAAGCGAATAAAAACCATTCAAAGGAGCACTATAAAAGAAATGGAGTTGTAATGACCCTTCTGAATATATGAAATTAATTGCAAATTAAAAACTCATGTTTGTCCAATTTTTTGTTATTGAAAGGTTTGGCTACTCTGGCAATTAATCGTGACATTGGAATCACAGCTGACGAAGTCATAAATGGATTGTCAAAAAACGCCAGAAACTAGATTTTCTGCTCTAATTTTCCCAAGAATATTTTCAATGATGTATATATCTAATTAAATATAATTCAATTTTTCACTGATTTTTAAATCAATTTTTTCCAATTCTAATAATTTAAATTGTTTGCAATTTAATTTAACTTTTCTGCTTATTTTGTACTACCGATATGAGAGATTATTTCTATCAACAAAAATAGAGCTTTAGAAGAAAAACTTATGAAATTTTGCACTTAGTCATATCCCGCTCCATCGCAAAAAGCTATCTACGCCACTGCATCAAAGTGAGACTTTAACTTACGTTATCTTTTGTTTAGAAACTTTTTCTCAATTTTCCACTCGCAAATTTCTGATACATTCATCAGTAATGAATTTAAATCTTCTCTCAAGCTCTGAACTCTCTGTAACGCATTTTGAAGCTGATCATGTGCCAAAAAAGATCGATTTTTTCTGACTGCAATGATTTTGACGATAAGTTCATTATTTGCAAAATTTCAATTTTTTTTGAATCCCCAACGCCATATTTATTTCGATAGACTTCTTTGTTTTCAATATTATTTGGCTTAAACATTTTAGTACATCACAAAACCTTTGTTTCAAAGCACGAACAGCATCGTACCTTCCAGAAAATCGAGTTGGATTCAATGTTTTCAAAGTCGGTGCACCGTTCTCGTAAACGCTCTGTAATTTCTCCCATCGACTTATACTGGTGCCAAAAAAATCAGAAACAGATTGAACAGTTTCAAAGAATTCCTCAATGCTTCTGTTGAACGAAACTGCGTCTTTCAGTACAAGGTTCAAATTATGAGTAGCACAATGGACAAAATGTGCATGTGGAGGACCGTCTTTAATCCTATGTTGCAACTCTGAATACTCACCACTCATGACCGCTGCACCATCGAATGCCTGACCCCGACATTTTTGAAGATTAAGACACTTTCCATTAGGGAATCTGATACAAGTGTTTCAAGGCCTTAATATGTTTCAATCTGTTTTTTTATGTTTGTTTTTGTATAAAATTTTTAATTGTTTTTGTTATTTATAATATGTTTCCCTTTTTATCCGGGGGCCCCGGGGCACCGCCCCGGATGCCCCGTAGTAGATTCGGCCCTGTATATATATATATATATATATATATATATATATATATATATGTATAAATTGACATTCAAAAATAAAACACTTGGCTTGACGCTTCACAAATATATTGAAAAAAAAATGAAAATAGTCAACTGGTTTTGGATGAGGACTCATCTTCAAGACTGAATAGAAAAAAGAAAAAAATATATAAAATCCACGTGTTTCACTTCTTCCTGAAGTATGTGAGTTATGGGGAGAAACTCCTTCAGCCGGATCATGATCAGAGGATACATCTGAATGTATACCTACATGTGCATTAAAGATAAGTGAGAAGGGAAAGTTATGGAATAAAGGAAGTGTGTTTAGGCTTCAGAGGATAAAACTGGGCCAACATTCTCTTTAGAAAACCTCTGAAAATTACTCATGGCAGACCAGTCGTACCTGAGTTTCGAACCCCCAAAATACTAGCCAGCATACCTAAGTACTTGGCTAACTAGCTTGGTGAATAGAAAAGTACCTACACAACAGCTCATTTATACTATCTATTCTAGTAGAGGGAAACTTGATATTCCTGTTCATTTACAATGGGGTGACTTTATATTACGTTTATTAGAACATATACTCTTTATACCGTTTCTTGATGTTCTGTTAATAATTTTTCTACTGATTCTGGAAATATGATTAATCAAAATATATTTTTGTTCGTTTTTTATGACTGATGATTTTGGTAATAAATTGGTCAATCAAGATTTCTTCATAGATTTATCTATAGTCATTATTTTCTTCTAATTTTATAATATTAACTTTGTCAATGGCATTTTCAGTCTGTGTATGCATGAGTGAAATGCACTTAATTTTATTTTGATGGGTTGACTGCTATTATTGTCTGTGAGAGTAGGTTTTCTATGAATATCAAATGTAAGGATATCGTAATTTCTAGTTATTTGTACATCTAAAAAGTTTAGGAAATGTTGTTCGTTCTTTATTTCTCTTGTGAATTATTTTGATAGGTAGAAGATTTGATGTAATTTGATAAATTATCTAACCGTATATCCATTCCGCTCTAGATACAAAAAATGTCATCAACATAACGTCTCCATAATGAAACATTATTACTCAAGCTGGTCGTAGAACCAAAGATTTTACTCTCTTTCATCAGTTTAGTCCATTATTCGTTATTTGACTGATTTCAGTACCTTCATTTCAGGGTGTCGCTTTACGAAATGCAATAATTTTATAGTTTTATTCACACATTTATTTACTTGTGTTACTGAGGATTCTTGGGAGATATAGTCATTGTTCGAATGTGTGAGTTTTTTACCCATATAAGAGGTATGGTTTATTTATTTATTTATTTTGTTTTCAAAATTCGAAAATTTGAAAAAAAGCAACTTCACAATAGCTAATGAATATGTAAAATTAAGAAAAAACAAATTATTACAACAAATAGGTACAAATATACAAAATATAAAAGGGTTGTACTACACAACCGACAATAAAAAGAAAATACCATAACAATACAGACAATGAAATATCATGATAACAATTTAAAAGTAAAAGGAATAAAGTATTCGTCTTTTACAAATTTTGAGGCTGCCATTTTGAACCTATCAATTCCCTCCACATTCCTTATATCAGCGGGTAAGAGATTATAAGCCTTAATAACTCGATAATGAGCACCTCTTTCAAATAACGTGGAATGATGTGAAGGGATCCGGAGTTTTCTCTACTTCTGGTGAATATGATCATGTTATCAGCATAACCGTCCTGATTAGTCGAGAACATGTGCAAGTTCTTCCTAATAAAGATGACAAGTGCTAAAAAGTATAGTCCAGGGACGGTTAGTATATCTTATTCTTTAAAGAATGGCCTGCACGAAGTTCGTGGATGAAGACCCAGCATACACCCGATTATTTTTTTTTTGAGTTTTAAATATGGTATCAGAGAATCTGGATGCTCCCCAGATGGATATTCCATAGTTAAGCAGGGACTGCACGTGTGCAAAATAAAAGAGTTGAATGCAGTGCAGTGACATGCAGTCTCGAAGCCTGCGTATCAAAGCACATGCACTGTTGAGTTTTGATTAAAGCTTTGCAATATGTTGCTCCCAGCTGATACAGGAGTCAATATGGATGCTTAGAAATTTTATGGAGTTTATATTTATTATAGTTTTATGATTATGATTAACATATAATTATTCAGTATTCATCTTGTGTTTATTAAACACTATAAGTCCCGTCTTATCGCTATTCAGTCTAAGGCAATTTCTCTCACACCTAGTGGCCATTTGCTCCATCACACGAGAACAGCCCACCGACAAGCCAGCGAGATCCCCGCTCGACAGCAATACCGACGTATCATCGGCATACTGACAAACAAGCCCCCACCCAGCGAGCCGGGAAGGTCAGTGACATACAATGAAAAGAGCAAAGGTCCCAGTATAGAACCCTGGGGAACGCCCCTCCGAACCAAAGTGCTCTCGGAATAATGATTTTGCCCACCATGGGAAATGGAAACAGTCTGACACCTATTTTCTAAATATGAGCCAATCAGACCCGAACACAAGCCCCTTACCCCATACCGATCCAATTTGATTAGCAAAAGTTCATGATTGATTGTGTCGAACGCCTTTGAAAGGTCAAAAAAAGGCCTGCGACACTATCATTTTTATCAAGATTTGCAATTGTCTGAGACTACTGTAAATATTGCCATATGTGTAGATCTTCCTGGAAGGAAACCAAATTGACAGGTGTTAAGGATGTTACATTGGATAATAAATCACAGTAATCGATTGTATATTAATCTTTCAAAGATTTTCGACACTGATGAAAGTAGTGACACTGGTCTATAGTTCGACGGACCGTGTACATCCCCCTTCTTGAATATGGGCAGAACCCTTGCAAATTTTCTATTGATCTGGAATAATCAATTGATCATTGAAGTTATTCCAAAGCATTTATTCTAAATTGCCTGCATTGGATATATAGTCCTGTAAAAAAATATTTTTCTGAAATACTTTATGCTAGATGAGATAGAAAAGTGCATTATTCAATAATAATAAGTAATGGAATTCTGAGACAAATATAGTCATTCATTATAAATATTTTTTCATTCAAAGATCGTTTATCCAAGTTTTCGCTTGAAGATCCTCCATCTTTAGCGAAATGTCAACACGTAGTTTGTTGATTGAACCAAATATCATGTCTTCATCAGCATCTTTTGTTTTGAGTGTACCTCAAAACCATTTGATTTCCTCACCTCTTCATTATAAACAGTATATTCAACTAAAAATAGAAAAATCATATCACAACAAAATTAAATGAGACCTATAGCTTTTCTTTATTTCACAGGTCTTCGCATTTATCGAACGTCGTTATTCAATATATTTGTTACAACCCCAAAGTACATCAATTGATAACAGTCTATTTTTTGAGCTGATTACTCATCATTCAGAAACCAAAAACATCGTAAACAAAAAAGTGAATAAGGAAAATTAATTATTACTTAAAAAATTATCAGTGTTTCAAGGGGCTGGTTATATGTATTCCGCGACGCAAAATCTGCATTCACAGTGAACAATAGAAGATGTCATGTCACCCCGAGTCACGATTTGAATACAGATATTAGATATCTTCAGTGCAGCTTACATAACTCGCAGTGAATTAACATATTTCTAATTGTTCCCCAATACAAATCGCGGCTGAACGACTATATGGATAACAACCCATAGCGCCCTCCGCCAAAGATATTGGGAACCAAAAATTCATTGTTTGGCCTAAAATGCAGAATTCCGCCGAGAGAACAAATTATTCCTGACATGAAGATGTCTACTCTGCAATAGCGGCGTATGGGATTCCAGAGCACACTAACATAGTGCTAAATTACTCTGAACATACTCAGAGAGCGCGCTCCGTAAATACTAGTTGTGATATTCGCAATAGTAAACAATTAATTCATGAAAAATATACAAGTGGACCCTAGTGAATTTCATATTTAAGCTGGAATAAATTCTATTCACACAAAATATCAATAAAGCTTCGCACAAGGAGAATAACACCTATAGAATTCGGGTTCTATTATTATAGTTGAAATTACAAATTGCTTCAGTTATGATTGTTGAACAATAATAAACCAAATCAAATGTTGCTGTTGTGATATTGTTCTGTAATTATAAATCATAATTTCAGAAAGTAACAATATCATTGCTCATAACACAAAAAAGACAGTCTTTGCTAATGTATAGAGCAATAAGAACTTAAATAAGGAAATACAGCTCAATGTTCTAAAACTGCAACATATAATATTTCAGATTGTATGTGGTCCTCACTTTGTTGAAATTAATAAAAAAAGATATTATTACTCTTTTAATAACACATCAAATATAAATAAAATAACTCGACTGAAGTTTAGTTTGAAATATAATGAAAGCGTAGATGTTACAATTTAACAATGAAAACAGTTAATGTAAAGTTAAAAAGTGAATTCAACACTGCAAAGTGTCACATGATAAAAAATAAAAAAACTTAAGAAGCAATGAAAATAAAGAAAATTTTGACCTGAAAATTATATCAGCCATACAACTAACGTTTTATGCAGTACACTGCTGATGTATTTCTTCGGAGATTCGTATTATCCTTTTCCATATGTCGGTGTCAACTTTTCAACTTCTGTTGTCATGTCAACTCCTACAAATTCCTAGATTGATCGAAGTAGACTTTCGCCTTCAGGTGTCTATCCAACAATCACAGGGTGTGTAGTCAGGGAAACGAGAGGGCCATTTCATAGCACTTAAAAAGAAGATTACGTGTTGAGTGAAAATCCCAAACAAAACTTTCAGACAGGCTATGGATTTATGTGCTGTGACCCATGTTGGTGAAATAAAAAAATTCTTATGTTGAATCTTTATTTTTGCCATTCAACGATTAACTTGTTTTCCAAAATGAAGAAATATCGTTCGGAAGATACAGTTACATTCACCTCTAATTTACTCTAAAAAAAAAGTTTGGTCTGATTACTCCAGGACGATTGTTTTGTTCGCGAGTAGTTATTTTATTCTAGTTATGTTATATCTAGAAAATTTGGTATTTACACATTACAGTTTGAAAATGGCAAGTTTCAAAGAAATTTTCACTTCGTAGGTATACCATTATTCAATTATCGTTTCAAATGCTTTGAAAATTGAAATTGTCTAGTGTTTTAAAATGTATATCAATATCACCAACTATCGTGATTATACATTGGTGAAATGTGTAAGTATATCTTTCAGTATACTGTCAATGTATTCAAAGGATTTACATATTATAGGATCACAATATTTACTAGTGATTCTGACTGATTTTCATGGTGAGGTATTTTTAACTCACATTATTATAATAATGCTGAAATTTAGCATAATGATTTGCTACATACCTAAGTGAAAAGGAGGATTCGAACAATACATCTGAAGTTATCAAATAAAATAAATATTTGACTTATCTTTCAATAATCAATTCTCTGCTCTCATTTGTTACTCAAATGCTACTCAAATAAATAAAATCACCTTCAATACTTTCAAGTGTGTAACTATACTGAACTGAAATAACAGTGATCAAAACTGCAGGAAAGGTGAAGCTCAAATGTTCCTTACACATAGACTAATTATATTTATTCGCTAGATATACCTACATGATTGTTATCTAGAATAAGCGACAATAACGTTTTTTCAGTACATAGGCATGAAAAATTTATTTATGTAGTAAGTGCGTTATATAGATTCTAACGCCCGATGGGCGTTAGCATCTAGTAACGCACGTGATGCATACAAGATTTTATTTTTCACGAAAAAATTATTTTATTATAAAGAAAAATCGATTTTAAAATCGGTTCATTGCTCATATACTTTCCATTTTCCTTCTCATAGTAGGCATGTCATTTGTTGATATTTTGACGTTTGTGAATATTTTCGCCATGACATTTATTGAATGTCATTGCTGCTTTTTTTGTGTAGTCTTATAGAAATAATGTAAATGATAATGAAGTTACTCAAGAATATCATAGAAAATGCAGCCAAAGCTGCGAATAATTTATTGATGGAGAAATCCAGAGTCGTATACGACAAGGATTATGAAGTATTTGATCAACGGAAGTTGCTTCAGTTGTCCTCGTACAATGAGCGGGCGTTATGATCCATAATGCCCGCTCATAACGCCCTAGGGCATAATGAGTATCTAGGTAAAATCAACAAATAATATACAAGTGAAAAATAAATTAATTTTCATTCATTATTTATTGTTTTTTCTGTCAAACGATTGGCCGATCACACAGAAAAAGTGTCGGTGTTTGATTTTTGATGTTTTTAATTTTTTTTTTGACGCAACAGCCTATTGACTATATGAAAAGTATATCGTATACTGAAAAGTATTTTAGTAACTTTTTCATCTGTTGTTATTAACTTTTTCATGTGTCTATTGTTACGAATATCTAATTAATTAACCCATGTAAGTATTTTATGCTATATCGCAGAGATCATTGAAATTCTAAAACTATTTAGTTGCAATTCAACTATCTGCTCGAAGCAGGTTGAGTTTATCTCATTTCCCAGATCGAAGGATATTGTATTAAAATAAATCACCTTTCAGTTTATTCTTGTATTAATCTTGAGTATTAAAATACAATGGAAATTAAGATCGCGTCACTAAGAAGAAAAGAGTGAAATTCATTCATTTTACAATTTTGTAATGTAGAAACTGTTCCAAATTCCCCTATCTACAAGAAATGTTGGACTTATATCGTAATCCTTCCTATTGAGTTCACTTTAGCTGATAAAAAACAGAGATTCCAAGGTTTAATAAATTGTTTATCCTGTAGTCCATTGTGGAACTCCTAGCTGCTTTACTTATTTATCCCCGCAAAATTACTCCGTCTCGTGCAACTTATTCAAAGTGTCGCAAGCGTATTGAGATATGATAGCAACACTTGATGTCAACAGATCATGAGAAAATGTTTTTATAGGCGGGCAGCATACATGCTCTCAACCTTTTAACGATGCACTTCATTTATTTATATCTAGACCGCACGGTACGAATATATTATGAATTTCAAATGGAGTTCCTTGAAAAGTTCAAATGTCAGTCATACATCACATCATTGTATACCAGAAGGTACTAGTGATAGGTAGGGTACATTTATCCGCTAGAACGAAAGTTGTTGATTTTTCATTGGTAGGATGTAGGTATATGAAAAAATATTATATAATACTTTACGTTTTGAATACTTCAAAATTTTTTTATCTAAAAATCGATGTAGCCATGTTAAGATTATGTTTCATTAGATGAAAATTTACCAAGAAATATATTTAACTAAAATATTACTTAATTTTTTTCTCCATAAAATGTTGCACATGAAAATTTTGAAAATTTAATATATATAGGTAATGTACAGAAGGAAAATTAGAAAAACTTCAATTTTATTCACATTTACTTAGAATATGTTATGAGTTTTTTTCTTTAATTCATATCTCATAAATGCATAAAATTACATTCAAGAACTTTGGTAGCAGTTAATATTTTTTATCGAAAAATATTATCTTTATTATTCTTAATTTTTGGATTTTAATTTTCTCAAGACGTATATTTTTTGTATATTTGTGATACAGAACATCTGGCTTTGTTAGTGCCGTAGTTAAGATCATATATTTCTGTTACGATTAAATAACCTAATAAGTCACTATCAATCAGTTAACTCCACTTTGGCTCACTTTTAAAAACTCTCCCAAAAGAGATTGTTTTCTGTGTGCAATATTCAACACAATGCGCATTGAAATAATCTACATACTTACATTAGGTACATGTACCATCCTCTGAAAGGAAATTTATCTATCATCTAGATATTACGCCAAGTTGCTGACCTTCATCGAATTTATTAGATGACTGTAACCTGATCTTGAGTCGCTTGAATGGGTATTACAAATTACAATTAACTTTTCATTATTATACGGAGAGATAATCTGATTGAAGGTTTTCCTTTCAATTCAAGAACGGTTTGCATACCTACACGAAATTTTGAAAAATTATTTTACGAATTATTGTCTGATCTGTAGAGACTGAAATATGCAATTTTCATTTAACGAAATTGGAAACCATTTCGTTGAACTTTTCACCCACAAAAGCATATAGCTCATTATACTTTGTAACAAGGAGAAAATATGATTCCTTTTCAAGTTGTTGATAAAATATAATTATTTTATATAAATATATATATATATATATATATATATATATATATATATTTATATATTATATAATATATATATATATAATATATATTTATATTTATATAAAATAATTATATTTTATCAACAACTTGAATGAAGGAATTATATTTTCTCCTTGTTCAGAAATCGTGTTTCATATATATATATATATATATATATATATATATATATATATATATATATATATATATATATATATATATATACAGGGTGATTCATTAATAAGTGTAAATATTTTAAGTAGAAAATTTTGAGCTCAAATTATGAAGATCTAACCCAATTTGCTCAAACAAAAATATTTCTCCTTACTGATTTACAGGTGTTTTATTTAAATATTAAAAATTAATTTTTGTTCATTACTTGAATGCTGCTCTATATTTCCTTATGATATTTGGCAGTAAGTTAAAGTATTCTGGGACACATCAAATAATAGTAAAGAACACTTTCTCGCTATCACCAGTGGCGTACGACAGGGCACGGGAAACAGTTCTTGTTTCCTAAATTCTACGCCACTTGGCAGAATTGTCATTTTAGTATAATTTTTTCGATTCTCCCAATATTTTCTCTGTAAATACAGGCACTCTTGTTTCGTAACGCTAGAGCCACTATTTTTCGAGATTTTTAACGTTGAACATATGGTTGCGCAATTCTTTTAATTTTTATGTACGAGTCTGTCGGTGTTTTTTTTGTCATACGATTGCATGTATTACGTAAAATAAACATTATTAGGTATTTCTTTCAATTTATATGAATATTAACAAACAATTTAACAACCATAACAACTACAAAATATCCCAAACGATAAATACTTGCCAGGAACTTTGGCAGCAAATTGTAAATTCCGCTAATTTTATTGCGAATCAGCCAAACATATTTTTTTTAAAGTTAGAAGATCGTTTAGCGAAAGAATGGATAATCTCAATTGAGGTTAACGGGAGATCACATTGAACATTTTTTGTTAATTGTTTTTTAAGTTTTTGCTCATAAATTTGAAATTCTCCAAAAAAATTGTAAAGAAGATCTTGATAATTAAGTATTTTATTTTGACTTTCTTATGTAGCGCTGGATATTTTGGTATATGTTCTGTTTTAAATTGTTTGTTATATATTATTATAAATTGAAACAAAATACCTAATAATGATTATTTTAAGTAGTAACATCCAATCATATGACAAAAAAAAACCGACATGACTCTTACATAAAAATCAAAAGAATTGTGCAGCCATATGTTCAACGTTAAATATCTCGAAAAATAGTGGACCTCTAGCGTTACGAAAACAAGAGTGCCTCATTACAGAGAAAATATTGGAGAACCGAAAAATTATACTAAAATGACATTTCTGCCAGTGGCGTAGAATTTAGGAAACAAGAAGTCTTCCCGTGCCCCTGTCGTACGCCACTGGTGATAGCGAGAAAAGTCTTCTTTACTATAAAGTTGATGTGTCCCAAAACTAATTTAACTTACTGCCAAATATCATGAAGAAAATATCAAGCGCATTCCAGTAATGAACACATTTCATTTTTAATAATCTAAATAAACACCCTGTAAATAAGTAAGGAGAAATATTTTGTATAAGCAAATTGGGTTAGATCTTCATAGTTTGAGCTCAAAATTTTCCTGTTAAAATATTTACACATAGTTAATGAATCACCCTGTTATATATATATATATATATATATATATATATATATATATATGTATATATATAATAAATATATTATATATATAATATATATATATATATATATATATTTATATATATATATATACTATTATATATAATATATATAATATACTATATAAATATATATATATAGTATATAATATATATATAATATATATATATATATATATAGTATATATATATATATATATATATAATATATATATATATATATATATGATATATATATATATATATATGTATATATATATATATATATATATATATATATATATGTATAATATATACAGTGTGGATCACCAACAACTGCATCGATCGATATCTCAGAAACTAAATGTAGGAAAAATTGGAAATTTTGGAAACTGGCTAGATGTTTTGGGGCCTATTCAGCTAAAATATTCTCATCCATTGGGCATTTCCGGTTATACCAGAAATAGACCCTAAGTCGCTTATTTTAAATAGGATACCCTGTATGCTATTACATATTTGAATTTTACCCAAGATTCTAGGCAGATTCAATGCATCATGTCCTATGTCTATGCGTTTTTGACATATTTGAGTTTTTATGTCAAAAATGACGAAAGTAAGTTCTAATATAATTATCAATTGTTACTATAAGGAATCTCTTATTACTTTCTTTGGGTTGGATTCATTGTTGAGAAGGATCTACTATAAAAGATTTTGTACAATATTTGGATAACTAATCATACAGGGCGTTCAAAAAAGAATATCTAAAATGAGATTGCAAAAACTTGAAAATTTTTTTCAAATGGAAATCCCCTATTTTTTAACTTTGTAGTGTTAAGCATCCAAAATTAAGGTAATTTTGTATGAGGTTATCTATACCTTTAAATTTTTGTTTCCGACATATTGCCAATTTAATATTTTTATATGGCGATTTTGCATTTATTCATTTAAAAATTAGATCTAGGATAGCCACGATCGTCGTATTTGACGTTTCAAATCATCGTAATGACACCCTGGTTAAATTATACAAACGAAGTTTATTTAATCTTGAACAATGTGATAAAGTTATTTCAAGAATGTGTGATGCATTTGTGACACCATATCCTCAAAAACAGAAGCACATGAATTTTTAAGTTGACTATTTAGACAACTTGCCCCTGGCTGATCGTCGAAACCTTTTCTATCAACATTATGGGGGCACCTCCAAATAATGCCCATTTAGTAAATAATTATCTGGAAAACTTATTTTATGATCAATGGATAGCTAACAACGGAACAAATTTTTGGCCACCTCGGTCCCCAGACCTATCAGTAATCAATTTTTATTTATGGGGAACAGTGAAAATAACGTGTATAACACCGCAGTGACTACCATTAAATACTGCATGGGGCGAGTAAGTACAGCGTTTGAAGACCTAGACCACCAGTCAATAAGAAGAGCCACCCATGAACAATTGCGGCTTAGATGCGCAAAATGTCTAGAAGTTCAAAGACACCAATTCGAACATTCACTTCACATAATATTTCTAACATTTCTATTTCTAGTTTGCGATATCAATATTTTCATTGTCAATAACTGTTTTATTTCTGTACATTTTTCCTTTGCGGGTCCAAAGTTCTTCAAGTTTTCTAAAATTCGTCTTATAGTATTTGGTGATTGTTTCTGTTTTTGAGGATATCGTGTCATGAATGTATCACATGTTGTTGCAATAACTTTATCACATAGTCCATAAATAATAAATAAGTTTAAATAATCTTCGTTTGTATAATATAACCGGTGTGCCATTACGATGATTTGAAATGTCAAATACGATCGTGGCTATCCTAGATAATTTTTTTGTTCTCGAGGGACCGACCTACAGTTTAACGCCGGTTCCGAACGGCCAATGGGCTTGTAAATGATGTACATTACCCATCAATTTATATTTATATATAGAGCCACTCATTTACCAAGCTAGTTAGTCGAGTATGTTAGGTACGCTGGCTAGTATTTGGGAGGTCTCGGGTTCAAACCCCGGGGCCGACTGGTCTGCCATGAGGTTTTCTCAGAGGTTTCCTCATGGTAATGTAAGTCACTGCTTGCAAACTTATAAGGCGAATGCTGGGCCAGTATTAATCCTCTGAACCCTACCCACACTTCCTATGTTCCATAAATATCCCGTCTCACCTATCCTTAATGCACTTGTACATACAAGTGTATCCTCTGATCTGGCTGAAGGAGTTAATCCCAAACTCAAGCTGCCCGCCTCCCTGACACATACTTCAGGGAGGAATGAAACACGTGTGTTTCCTTCGTGTGTGTTTCCCAACACCCAAGAGCAAGACGGGACTCGAACCCACATCCTCGGCTTACAAGCGGTCTACCGAGGATCCTAGATCTAATTGTTTCATGAATAAATGAAAGATCGCTATATAAAATTCAGCAATATTTCGAAAACTAAAAATTTTAGGTATAAGTAACCTTATTCAAAGTTACCTCAATTTTTGATGATTAATGCTACAAAATAATAATAAAGGGGGGTTCCATTTGAAAACATTGATTTTTTGGATTGATTGGGCCGATACTTGCTGTAAATCAATAAACATATTAAAACAATGGTTAAAACTAATAATTTACACATTTATTATAAGAAATAACGCATGACGCACGTTTCGGTGGAACTTCACCTTCTTCAGATGCTTCATTAGCATCTGAAGAAGGTGAAGTTCCACCGAAACGTGCGTCATGCGTTATTTCTTATAATAAATGTGTAAATTGTAAGTTTTAACCATTGTTTTAATGAATTGATTTTTGTCAGTTTTCTCAATCTCATTTTAGATCTTATTTTTTGAAGACCCTGTATGATTAATTATCCAATTATTATACAAAATCTATTAGAGTGAATCCCTCTCAACAAGGAATCCAACCCAAAGTATGTAATAAGGGCAATTGAAAATTATATTAGGACTTGCTTTTGTCATTGTTGACTTAAAAACTCAAATATGTCAAAAACGATGTGCCTAGAATCTTTGGTGGAAGACAAAAATATAATAATATAAAGGGTATCCTATTTAAAATGAGCGACTCAGGGTCTGTTTCCGGTATAACCGGAAGTGCCCAATAGATGAAAATATTTTAGCTGAATAGGCCCCAAGACATCTTCCAATTTTTACTACATTTAGTTTCTGAGATATCGATCGATGCAGTTTCTGGTGGTCCACCCTGTATATATATATATATATATATATATATATATATATATTATATATATTTATATATGTATATATATATATATATATATATAAGTTTTTTGGTGCACAAAGAACACCCCTACTCACGAATATTTACCGAATGTATATATATATATATATATATATATATATATATATATATATATATATTATATATATATATATATTATAATATAATATATATATATATATATATATATATATATATATATATATAATATATATATATATATATATATATATATATATATATAATATATATATATATATATATATATTATATATATATATATTTACATATATATATATATATATATATATATAATATATATATATATATATATATATATATATATATATATAGTATATATATATATATATATATATATATTCATATATATTATATATATATTCATATATATATATATATTTATATATATATATATATATATATATATATATACATTCGGTAAATATTCGTGAGTAGGGGTGTTTTTTGTGCACCAAAAAACTATCAGTATTTGGGCAAATTCTGTCCAAACTTTGGTATCTTCGAACTTTAGCCAGAATATTAATTGAAATAAGGGAGGCCTCGGTAGACCAGCGGTAAGGTTAACCGCCTTATACCGTTTGTAAACCGAGGATTGTGGGTTCGAGTTCCACCTCGCTCTTGGGTGTTGTGTATGTCCGGAAATTAGTGGTTATATATGATTAAAAATTGTTGGGTAATGTACTTAGTTTACAAGCCCATTGGTCGTTCGGAACCGGCGTTAAACTGTAGGTCCCTCGAGTTAAAAAAAAAAAAAAATTGGAAAAAGCGATTCCAATGCTTGCATAAGTGCATAAGCGAAAGATTTTCAAACTAAAGGCAAAAAAGGTGTAGTTAAATATTTACATGTCCGAAATTCAGTTTTTGTCAAAACCGTTCTTGGAAGTGTTCTTGAACCTGAAAATGCCCTACAAATTGATTCAGAGGGTTGGAGAGTTCATGCTTAGGAATTTTTTTTGGCAGTATAAATTTTGATTTTCTTGTAGAGATTTTTTATTTTCTCGTAGTGTTCGAGAATTTGCGCACGTCTACAGTTCATCTAGAATGAGTGAGAAGGTTGAAGTTTCTTCCGTGAATTAATTTATTGTTATGAACAGTAGTGATTTCGGCTATTTTCTTCAACCATCATTAATAATAATATTAATTTAGAATGGTTTAAATTTTTTTTTGCACCGTAACAATTTTTGAGTGGAAATTTAATGTTTTTTCATGGTGCAGAAGTTGCTCACGCGATTAAAAAAAACATATATATATATATACAGTGCTTTCATGATGAAAGGAACAAATTCATTTAAAAATTAGGTTTCTATTTCATGTTAAAATCCTCGGACAGGTCGATTAGTATTTTTATTTGGGCATTTTTCGCAATAATATTTTTGTATACAGGGTGTCTCATTCAAGAGCTATGGCTTTGTCATTAGTTTTTTTAAAGGTAATACCCTGTATATTATTTCACTCTACAATTTCTACGATAAATTCTTATCACTTTTGTGAACATACCATATGCCTCAACTCGATGGATTGCAGAAACGGAGTTAGTGGGTAATGAGAGAGGTACGATATGAAAACACACAAATGTATTTACTAATTTATTTTTTACATATGTTCAATCTGTTGTCCGTTTACTTCGAGACATTTTTGAAGTCGATTCAATGTTTCCCGTTGCACATTTTCAATTACTTCTGGACTGATAAGTCTTATTTCCTGCCTGATTCTCTCTTTTAGATCATCAATATTATTTGGTCTATTCAAATATACTTTAGACTTCATATATCCCCATAAGAAAAATTCCAATGGGGTTATGTAAGGTGATCTTGGCGGCCACTCAATCGGACCTCTCCGTCCTATCCATCTGTTGGGAAAAGTTGCATCAAGAAATTGTCGAACAGCGATTGAATAGTGAGGAGGTGCCCCATCTTGTTGAAACCATATCTCGTTATTAGGTATGTCAGGATCTTGTGGGTTAGGAAACAAAACAGCTAAAGCCGGAATGAGTTCGAACTGGAGAAAGTTCAAGTAGTCCTCTCCGTTTAGTGTTCCTTCAAAAAAATAGGGACCAACTATACGATTTCGAACAATCGCTGCCCATGTATTAATTTTTTGAGGCCGCTGTGTGTGGCCTTGCATCCAATGAGGATTCTCGGTCGCCCAATACCTACAGTTTTGTCTGTTGACGTGGCCATTTAAAGTAAAGGTGGCTTCATCAGAAAAAATTATGTTTGTAATGAAATTTAGATGTTGATTATGAATTTCAAGAATCTGCTCACAAAACTGTACTCTGCGGTCAAAATCGTCTTCTAATAATTCATGTACCAGCTTAATTTTATAGGGATGATACTTATTTACCTTAAGTATTTTATGCACGGACCCTACTGATAAATTGAAATTATTGGAAATTGTAGTAATGGATGTATGAGGGTTATCTTGGGTTTCTAGTAGAACGTTCAGCACTGTTTCTTCAGATACTCTCGGTGGTCTTCCTTTAGGTAAATCTCTAACGTGGCCGTATCTCCTGAATTTTGATTCAATTTTGCTGACTGTCGATCTAGTAATTGGCGGACGATCAGGATGATTTTTCATTGAATAGATTGCAGACTTCTTCTTGTGAACGCACCTATCTCCAAAACCAATCATCATAAGTACTTCAATACGTTCTCTCTCAAGTAATTGCATTTTCTTAAACAATGAAGTAGTGTAGTGCCTGGAGCGTTAAAAACGTGAAAACTGCGGACTATACAGCACCAGTGAATGAATTCAGATGGTACATGTGAAATTTCATTCTTCAGATTTAATGACAATGTTTACCTAAATTTTTTTTGTACTTTTAATCCACATTTTAAATCTCCAGGTGCTCCACTATCTCCGTTATAATCTGGGAATCCATCAAGTTGAGGCATATGGTATGTTCACAAATAGTGATACGAATTTATCGTAGAATTGTAAAGTGAAATAATATACAGGGTATTACCTTTAAAAAAACTAATGACAAAGCCATAGCTCTTGAATGAGACACCCTGTATACAAAATTTTTATTGCGAAAATTGCCCAAATAAAAATACTAATCGACCTGTCCGAGGATTTTAACATGAAATAGAAACCTTATTTTTTAATGAATTTGTTCCTTTCATCATGAAAGCACTGTATATATTTATATATATATATATATAGATATATATATATATATATATTATATATATATATATATATATATATATATATATATATATATATATATATATAGATATATATATATATATATATATATATATATATATATATATATATATATATATATATATATATATATATATATATATATATATATATATATATATATATATATATATGTATGTATGTATACTGGATATCCCACTGCTACCTATACTTACTGAAAACAAATACATATTTCGATGCACGACTAGATATGTTAATGTTTGATAATATTTTTGTTCTGATATAATGTCACAAAATTTTATTTCATTTTTCTCTTAAAATTTTAATCGAGATGCACTATTCCAAACATATTCTGAAAAATTCAAAGGTTCTCCCACAGGAGTTGCTGATCCTTTAAGTCAGATGAAATACAGGAGATTGTTGAAATTCTCTTATAATGTGTTAAATTTTTGAATAAATATTGAAATATGGTGGAGGTAGTTATGAAAAAATTCTCCTATGAAAAAATTTTCATCTTGCAGAGAAATGATCAATCTATACATATGATATGATATAAAATTCATATATAAACTAAAATTTTAAGCGGATGAACCAATTTAAAAAAAATTACGAACATGCCTACTAATTTTATATAATACTTGATAAAATTATGATGAAGTAAATTCAACAATTGCTTTTAAAATAAATCAAACTTTTTGTATAGCACTTCTGAACAGAATGAACGAATTTGAGTGACGATTTCATTTTCCAACTGAATTAACTAGTGATAAATATTACTCGATGACGAAAGTCTCAAATGTCACTACATTTTGCTTTAGATCATACAACACAAATTCCATTGTGTAGATAAATAATAAATCTACAGCTGATATTCAAATTGCAAATGAACAGTGAACACGTGAACTGATTTGTGAACCTCTAAAGTGTATGCCAGTTCGCCAGTAGGTAATAATCAATTCATTGTTTTACTCAAGTCCAGGTTTGGATGAAATACATAGCAGAACTCCTGACTCGCTGACAACCAGGGCAATTGATGGGGGTAGAATAATTCAGCCTAGCAACGATTTATGCTAACTTTCACTAGTCGCGATTTCTTCCTAGCGCCTAGCGAAAGAGAATATGCAGACGTGACATTCTTCTGAAAAGAAACAAGGGCCTACGGCCAGGGGTCACCGATTATTTTCGCTCGGGGTCCGTTTCAAGAAATAAAATGGCCAACGCGGTCCGCACAACACGTGGTTATCGCAGCATCCGTATATCGGGGGGATATATTTGATGACCCCTTGCCTACCCCAACGTCCATAAAATCTGTCGATCTCATCTAAAATTGACTAAAATTTGTTCCTTAAAATCCTTAAAAATTGAACAAATTAAAATGCTGTTGTACTGGTAAGATGCTTTACCCATTAAAAAAAAACGCATGAGCAGCAGAGCCCCGTTACTAAGTTCGTACTTTTTTGCGCTAAGTGCATCTTGTCGATATGCGATTCGAACGGAAAAAATTATGATTTAAAAAACTTCGCTTTCATAGCATATAGAAATGAAAATTAGAGAATAATTTATTCTATTGAAAAAAAAACTTACTTACTGAAAATCTTCGCTTCAATAGCAAACTGCAATAAAAATAAGAAAATAATTTATTTCACTGAAAAAAAATTCCCAAAAGGATCGTATTTTAACATTAACTCCATTCACGTACCAAATTTTACTCAAGTAATCAGATCCTACTCAATCAGCAGAATCCATCCATCCATCGAAAGTGATAACCAAACCAACATTTCAAACGGTCTTATATTTTCCTTCTAGCAACTCCAAGGCATATAAATATGACACAGCGCCACCAGTCAGCAACAATTGAACCACATCCTTCAGACAGACGAAAACATTTCGGCAACGAGAACTCGTACGTCCGAAACACCCGAGGGTGGCTACTATATCTGCCAGGGTGAAGTTGAAACATCAATTCGATGTGATTCAACATTTACACACCGCAAGCAGCAATCGCTCCGAATTTCATCGCAATGGCAAATGAACATAAGTGGAAATTATTCGTGTTAAACGGAAAACACACCCGTGGTTATAAAATTAAGGGAACTAGGAGGATTATATGATTTGTTTCAAATAAATGTCCTAGTTCACTTAATTTCATAACCACGGGCGTTTTTTCCGTTACACGAATAATTCTTACTTATATACATATAAATATATTATATATATATATATATATATTATATATATATATATATATATATGTATATATATATATATATATATATATATATATATATATAATATATAGATAATATATATATATATATATATATATATATATATATATATATATATATATATATATATGTTGACTTAAGAACTCAAATATGTCAAAAACGATCTGCCAAGAATCTTAGGTGGAAGACAAAAATAATAATAATATAAAGGGTTTCCTATTTCAAATGAGCGAGTCAGGGTCTGTTTCCGGTATAACCGGAAGTGCCCAATAGATGAAATATTTCAGCTGAATAGGCCCCAAGACAACTTCCAAAATTTCCTTTTTTTTCTACATTTAGTTTAGATATCGATCGATGCATTTCCTGTGATCCACCCTGTATATATATATATATATATATATATATAATATATATATATATATATATATATATATATATATAATAGTCGAGGAAAATACGACTATTCGAATAATGATAATCAGGGATCGAAATTAATAATTAAAAGAAACAAATATTTTGAAACGTATTCAATTGTTGTTTAATACAAGATAAAATACCACCAACGATGCAGTTTCTTAGAGACACAAGATTGAATCGCGAATATCTATATTACTTTCATAATTTTCCAAAAAATAGTTATTGATTGCAATTTTATTATCTTACCTTCATTTATCCATATGAGCTATTGGGCTCGTAAACTAAGTAGGTCGCCCATTATAATTCACAATAATTTGAAAACCACTCTTTGTCTTTGAAAACAAGTTAGTTACTGAACTTTTTTCTATTGAAATAGTAAAAAAATGTTTCTTTGAAGAACAGCTCGTTAAATTATACCTTAGGGCAATAAATGGCCCGCTTGTTCACTAAGTTCCTCATCATTTCTGGTGTTAATATATGAGCTGTAATGGTTACATGATGCGATTAAATCGAAAATGATATGTTACCTTAAGAACTATTGATGTCATCAGTGAATGGCTGTAAGGATGAAATTATTCGTGACGTTGAAAATATTATCGTTCGGGAAAATATGCTGTTTCAGATATATCAACAATTCAATGGTCATTATGATATAAGTTAAATATTGTTCATAGATGCAAGAAAAATGTAGACCAATTTTTTCGATATTACCTGCCTACTATGTCGAGGTCCAAAGTTTCCAAGGATTGAATTTTCAACCTTTTGTCATGGTTAATTTTTTTAAATTTTCAAATTAGATGAATGCTTTCGACTATAAATGTTTCCAACTATGCATTATTGTTGTGATTTTCCAAATTTTGGGTTAACTCATTCTCCTCTTGAATTACCAATGTCGAACAAATTGAATATATTCACATAAAATGATCATTTTCAGCATTCAATACAAATATTAAATATATAACTGAATTATAAACATCTTTTAAATTGCAGTTGCATTTTGAAATGACCAATATTTCTATCGTAATCCAACCTCATTCAAAAGTTTTTATGTTTTATGTTTTATTAATTATTATATATAATAATTTCAAGAATAACTCAATGAATTTTTTCTAATGATAAGAAGATCTATATTTTGAATGACTCGTCTTATTTCTATAATATCAAGATAACAGATATTTTCAAATGAAGAATTCAAGTTCATAATACATAGGGAACTATTCACGTAACTGGTTCAATATTAAATTTATCTACATGCTGTTTAACAACACAACAAGCGGTCTTGTTTTAACCTGAACTTCAAATCTTCATGTATATATATATATAAATATATATATATATATATATATATATATATATATATATATATATATATATTATTATATATATATATATATATATATATATTTAATTTTTTATATATATAAATAATGAACTACCACAGAGTTTGATGTCATGCGTCCATCGAATTCGATTAATATATATATATATATATTTATATAATTTATATATATATTATATATATATATTTTATATATATATATATATATATATATATATATATATATATATGCATTTGTCAATCTTTCAGGATTTGCGGCACAATGTTCAATCATAATTTTCATTAAGCCCCCCGCCCACAATAAAATGTATACAATAATAATTAATAATAATTAATAATTAATAATAATAATGTTATTACGAAATGTATTTTGTATCATATGTATATGTGCTTTCTTTTCAGTCAGTTAATCAATTTTCTCAAATAATATTTTCTCTTGGATATACTCGCGCCCCCCTTATAGTGTGCTCGCGCCCCTCCTACGGGGATGCGCCCCACAGGTTGACGAACGCAGTTATATATAATATTCTTTTACATAAAGTGAATTAAGTAAATTATTCAATAATTACAAAAATTATCACAAAACTTTCTAAGGGAGCTGGTTATACGTATTTCGCAACGCGAATTTAATATTCACAATCCACCGTAACTAGGGTTACCAGGTCGCCAAACCTGATAGCCAGACAGATCAGCCTATTTGGCCTGACATTTGGGTAAAAAGGCCGGACACCCTACATCATTGAAGATTTTAGTATTAATAGTTACGATAAAAAAAATGGTATGTCAAATCAAGCTTTTGTAATTATTGCTATCAATCTTGTTAAATCCTAATGAATTATAAATAAAATCGAATGCCAAATCAAAGTACTTTATTATTCATCAGTCAAATAAAGTGATCAGTCAAAATTGAATTCTAGAGAAACATTTTTCAAAATTTTCAAACTTTTCTTGAATTATAATGAAAGGAAATTGCACTAATAACTCTTCTTTGCCTGCTATTACTTTTCAGAGCAAACATGCACTCGCTCGTTTGCGAAATAAATAAATAAAATGTAATAAGCCTTACAGAAGCCGGACAAGCCGGGCACCGTTTATTAAGGCTGGACAAGCAATCAAAAAGCCTAACTATGTCCGGCTTTATCCGGACGCCTGGCAACCCTAACCGTAACTGTTTGTCTTCTTCGTTATTTCCTCTGGAAAACTTTGTTGCATCCTAGAAACCTAATCTTCGCTTTAAAAAGGCCATAGCACTTTTAAGAGTCGTATTCACTTGAAATCCTGTCCTCATCGTTACATCTATTTCTGACTTCCACTTTCAGATAGGGAATGAAATATATCTGACGAAAGTCGTACCGAATGCTGAATGAAGTCTTAATTGTATCATGTTACGGTCTAGAAGTTTGATTTTTCCGAGGGTTTATAGGTGCAAAATAATCTGGATAAATTTTCTTTTCTCTGGCTGCGAGTTTTACAGTTATGCCATATTAAATGGCATTTGGCCATTACGAATGAAAGTAATATATAAAGTGGACTTTACCAAGTATGTACCTAGGTAGAATTGGTTGCGCCCCAGACTTGAAAAAAAGGGCGAAAAACGATGGCACATCCCCGCGTTCAAGAAAAAGCATCTGTTGCACGTTATAGCTGATACGATAACCTGTTAAAGCGTGTAATAATATTTTAATTCGTCGATGTTTCTGCGTAGCATGTTTCAAGCGCTCCAAAAATTGTGGAGCGAATTCTTTGTGGGTCCTAATGAAAATGGGTTAGGTTCTTAAGATTGATGATATTTTTTTCAGTACACTTGAAATTATTTTGAGAATAAGGTCTTAGCTTTGAAAAAACTTTACCAGAACAGGTTGAGAAAAATGGAATACAAAGCCGAGTTGCATTTGTTGCCTAGTTTAGAAATACCAAGACACATTGCTTCCTGCAGATCTCAATATATTTATCAATTACAGAAACCACATTCGAATAAAACAAACTTTTCCCTGATCTGATTGTCAAGTTTAGTCACACTGGATAAGATATCTTCTTTATCGTTAGCCTACATTTGTTATTAACCCTGTGGCTTATATTCAAGAGAAAGTGTATCACGCTAGTTAGCATAAGGTGCTGGTAAAGAAAACCTAGCGGACATTGCATGGATAGATGGTTTGCCTTCAAAGCTGCTCAGTAATTCTTCACGGTGGCCGGGGCCCTCTAGATTGTCCTCTTCATTAATTCCTAGTTCCACAAACTTTAATCCTGATTGTGGGAAAGCGTTACTTGATCGGCAGATTTGAGGAACTCACTTTCTGTGATTTTGCGTATTATTCTACATGATGATTCCTCGAAAATCATTCATTCACGAAATTGTTGATTCAATATCTTCATGGAAGGTACCTTCATCCAGTTATGGAAATTTTGCAATATTTGATAAGTATACAATTTTGGATTATATCTCTATGAAGTGCAATGCGCCCAGAAATCCCCAATTGTTTTTATTGCATTGAAGTGCGTCAAGGTGAATCTGGAATTGGTACAACCAGTCATGGGGAATTCATCCTCTTTTTGTGTATTATCAATAAAACCATTTTTCCAAGAGGCCAAATCCTAAAGTCGTATCTTTGTTTATTTGTATGTTTTGCCAGAAATTTGAATGGTATTTAAATCCACCATCCTCACCACATTTCGGAGGTTAATAAGATAGTTCTACATTCTGTTAAATAACATTTAGGTATAGCGTGTTGTTCGGAATCATAGTCTCACTTACGAAGAATTTAACTGTTTCATAGTGTTATTTTTCAATTCTGCCTTCTCGTTGAAATAAGTTCGGATCCAAATGCCCTAGATGTATCAGCACCTGGAAATTTTCTCAAACTAGAACGATTAACAGCTATTCCGGATCCGGAGTTAAGGAAACTTAAATTGAATAAATTTAGCGGTTATCAACTTCTGCAAAAAATGTAGCAAGATTTTTGGCAACGCTAGATAATGATTATTTTCACTACCTCATGCAATGTGACAAGTGGGCCGAAAAGAATGTAGGTAGATTCATTTTAATTTGCGACAACTTCTGAAATGGAAATTAGGTCGGATAACAAGAATTCATCTTGGTCAAAATGGTGTATGCCAAGTAGCTAGTGTTCAGACAACTGAGATATTAGTTAAATTTCTAGATGTGAAACTATGCCTTCTTCTTAATAGAACATTGAGTTTCTATTTCATTTACCTCAGAACAATAAATTGAGTAATCACTTTTAACAAAATTTTTTATGTGAATATGAATGTTTGAGTTGTTCGATATAACTATGAGTAATTTGATTAACTGATTCGAGTTGGTAATAAACCTATACAGTTAAATGAATGAAGAATATTTATAAAAGTATAAACTTAAAATTTTTAGGTCAGAGGAGATTTCTGAATTTTTATAATCATAATATAACCAAAATGATAAAATAATGGTCCTTTTTCTTAGACGAGATATTTTACGAATCTATTTTCTATTTTACCGTTGTGGTATAGCCGTGTAGCGCTACTCTTACAACCATCTCTACTGGGATGTGTTTATATAATTCATTACTACCAGTAATATCATTTATTAAACTTGAAAAAAATGAAGAATAAAACTAGTATTGTAAAGTAAAATTTCGAATATAAGAACCTAACTGGCAGTTGAAACATTATTTCGTTTGAGAAGAAAGAACAAAAAATGTTTCACAGTAATAACTTAATTTGATTTATCGTCATATATATTTGATAATTATTAAATAATTTCCAGGTTTTCACTTGCTCATTAAAATGGGTGCGATTAGCAAAGTTGGACCTAGGCCCGAGATAGTTTTTCATTTCATGACTTTTTATGATGCTTGGCACCAAAAACTCAATTTCATATATCTCTATATTATATATGTATATATATACATATATCTATATATATATATATATATTAAAAAGTAGATAAATCGTGAGGATGCAGTCAAAAGTACTGGGCTGTTCTAAAGAAGGCCTCTGGTGGTTATTATGTCAACGTTTTCGAAAATTATTTATTTTCTTCTTCAAGACACATCTACAAAAAGGTTACAATGCACAAAATATTCTTTTAAAAAAACAAATAGGTTAAAAACATTACTCACTTAACTTGAGGTTAGTAGTGAAAAGTCAACATCAACAAACACCTAAAAGTCATCCTACTGAAGGGATGACTTTTAGGTGTTTTGTTGATGTTGAACTTTTCACTACTAACCTCAAGTTAAGTGAGTAATGTTTTTTAACCTATTTGTTTTTTTAAAAGAATATTTGTGCATTGTAAACGCTTTTTTGTAGATGTCTTGAAGAAGAAAATAAATAATTTTTCGAACGTTGACATAATAACACAGAGCCTTCTTTCGAACAGCCCAGCCAGTACGTCTTTTGAACTGCAATCCTGCAAGATTTGATCTATGTTTTTCTTTAAGCTAGTCAAGTTCAAGGACGTACCCCTTTCGCCTTGATATATAATACTATATATATTTATATTATATATATATAGTATATATATATTATATATATATTATATATATATATAATATATTATATATATATATATATATATATATATATATATATATATTAGTATAATATATATATATATATATCTATAAGAGGAGGAGGATAGTCGCTGACTAGTTTAGAGGATATCTATTTGTAGGGACTGCAGCAATGTAAAAGGAAACTCTTTGAAGTTTTTCCCAAGCTTTCGGAATCTTTTTATTCCATCATCAGGGAGAATCTGTCGTGAGAAATGATTACATAGATGTTGATAATACGATAATAAGAAACATTGAAAATGATGCTTATTTTGTTAAAAAATTATAAAAGTTGATACATTTTTTGAAGTTATAATTAAATTTCTGAACGAAATGACAAATCGGTGTCACTCATTTTTTTTATATTCAAATGAAGTTTGACATTATTTCATTACGTTAAATTAATTTGATTTTGTGTTATTTTATATCAAGTGAAAGTAAAAAAAGAATAAATTTCACTCAAATGGCTTATATCTGTTTTTTTTTAATTGATGGAAATTATTGTCTTGGATAAACAAAGGCCATATCTAAAATAGATCTTTTTGAAAGATGTGATTCTCTTGCTAGAACAGTTGTTGAAAGGTAGTTCATCTGGTGGTCACAATCATTGACATGTTTAGCTAAAGCACATCTCTCAGGGTGTAATCTACTATCACTCTTATGAGAAGTGATTCTGTCTTTTAATAGTCTTTTTGTTTGGCCAATATAATCAATATCAGAAAATGAAATTATAGGACAAAATAACAATTCTCATAATGAACTTGTTACAGATATGAGTCAAGTTTTTTATGCCTCGTTACCTTATATAAAAGAAATAACACCTAAACTGACCAGAATTTTTCAATCTTTTGAAAACATCAAAATTGCAAATAGAACAGTTATTTCAATGAGACAAATATATTCGAAAATAAAAGACAAAAATTCCTATTTTTATCACTCACGCAAATGTTGTTTATAATATCTTGTAATGATTGTGATAAGAATTATATTGGCCAAACAAAAAGAGACTATTAAAAGACAGAATCACTTCTCATAAGAGTGATAGTAGATTACACCCTGAGAGATTGTGCTTTAGCTAAACATGTCAATGATTGTGACCACCAGATGAACTACCTTTCAACAACTGTTTTCTAGCAAGAGAATCACATCTTTCAAAAAAGATCTTTTTTTAGAAATGGCCTTTATTTATCAAGACAATAATTCCATCAATAAAAAAACAGATATAGAGCCATTTGAGTGAAATTTATTCTTTTTTTACTTTCACTTGATATAAAATAAACACAAAATCAAATTAATTTAACGTAATGAATAATGTCAAACTTCAATTGAATATAAAAAAAATGAGTGACACCGATTTGTCATTTTCGTTTCAGAAATTTTAATTATAACTTCAAAAATGTATCAACTTTTATAATTTTTTAACAAATAGCATCATTTTCAATTGTTTCTTATATTCGTATTATCAACATCTATGTAATCATTCTCACGACAGATTCTCTTCGTCCTGATGATGGAATAAAAGATTCCGAAAGCTTGGAAAAACTTCAAAGAGTTTCGTTTTTACATTGCTGCAGTCCCTACACAATAGATATCCTATATATATATATATATATAGATATATATATATATATATATATATAGTATATATATATATATATATATATATATATGTATATATGTATATATATATATATATATATATATATATATATATATTATGTTCATATGTATGTATGTATAAGCTCATGTATTTTTGCGTTTTTTACACGATGACGGGCGCAATTTTGAAGCAATCGGGTTGAAAGTTTGTAAAAGGTAGTTTCGTATGATTTATTGAATGGGATTGTTTTTGGTTTGAATTGATGGGGGGGTTGAACCCCTGGGGGGAAAATAAATCTTGTTTACACGATGAAGGTCGCAATTTTGAAGCAATAGAGTTGAAAGTACAAACTACCTATTCACAAGAATAGGTAGTTTCGTATGATATCTTAGATGGTATTGTTTTTGGTTCGAATTGGTTGGGGGGTTGACTCCCCTGGGGGAAAAATAAATCTTGTTCACACGATGAAGCTCGCAATTTTGGAGCAATAAGGTTGAAAGTTTGTAATAGATAATTTCGCATGATATCTTGGATGGGATTGTTTTTGGTTCGAATTGGTTGAGGGGTTGAGGCCCTAGAGGGAAAATAAGTCTTGTTTACACGACAGAAGGCGCAATTTTGTAGCAATAGGGTTGAAAGTTTATAAATAGGTAGTTTCGTATGATATCTTGGATGGGACTGTTTTTGGTTTGAATTGGTTGGGGGATTGGCTTCCTGAGGGAAGAAATAATTCAGAGTAATAGGATTGAAAGTTTGTAGGTAGGTATTTTCGAAAGATATCTTGGAGAGGATTGGTTTTGGTTCGAATTGGTTGGAGGGTTGATCCTCTGGGGGAAAAAATAAATCTTGTTTACATGATAAAGGGCGTAATTTTGGAGCAATAGGATTGAAAGTTTGCGAGCAGGTAGTTTCGTATGATATATTGAATGTGATAGTTTTTAATGCGAATTGATTGGGGGTTTGACCTCCCAGGGAAATAAATATTGTTTACACGATAGAAAGTGCAATTTTGGTACCATATGGTTGAAACTTTGTAGGTATGTAGTTTCGTACGATATCTTGGATGGTAGCTATTTCTATATGAATTGATTGGAGGTTGGACCCCTCGAAGGAAGAAATAAATCTTGTTTTCATGATGAATGGCGCAATTTTATAGAAATATGGTTGAAAGTTTGTAAGTACGTAGTATCGTATGATACCTTGGATGTGATTGATTTTGGTATGAATTGGTTGGGGGTTGATCCCCGGGAAGAAAATAAATATTGTTTACACATTAGAGGGCGCATTTTTTTCTGAATTTGGAAAAAAAATCATAATTTAATGAATATATTTTTTGAATTGGATACGTTATGAAAACCTGCTCTAATGATGCAGCTCGCTGCGATAGAGTTTTTTAATATTGGATTCATCAAATCATATAATTGAGAAATACTGATATGGAAGGTAATGTACTAGATTACAAGCCAAATGGACATTCAGAATTGGCATTAAGGTCTACCGAGTTTTAAATTAATTCATACCAAAACAAGTCTTGTATGTAACATTCTAAATTTGATATAATTTTTGAATTGGTAATTATTTGTCATGAAGAAGAAACCTTAGTTTGATTGAACAATTAACACGTTTAAATATAAAAATTTAAAAAGACCAAAGGGTTATTATTTGTGTGCGTTGAATTTTGATTTATCAATAATCACTTAATATTTCTTCAGCCTTGTTGAAATCGGTCGTTGTAGTATCAGATCAATTCCAAAATCAATATTTAGTAACATATAATAAATGATATACAATTTTCTAGTCATTGTTTTGAAATTTCAAACAATGATATTCTTAGCAGTAATCACAGACCCTGAAATAATGTCCTAGTGACCAACAAATGAAAGATCAGTTGCGGTTCAGATTCCACGTTAATCACAGGTGCTTAGTTTGTTTCGAATTCTTTTATTATAGAAGATCGAATAAGAATACGGATTGAACGTCTGTGTATCAGTGAATTTTCGCATATAATTTATAATTTAAAACAATGTCTGCAAGTGCGGAACCCCTTGCCAAAGGGTGTGGCGCTCTAAATTCGGAGGCCATTAGCGATGCGTTACGAATGATTTTGGATGATAATCAAACCCAGGAAGATGAAAGTACATTCAGTCAGCCAGATCAATTTTCGCCGGTGAGTTCGTTCCATTATACTCCCGATAATAAATCAAAAAGTAATGTAACCTTGAGTGGAGATAGTTCGATTTTCAAGAGAGTTCAGCGATTCAGTCTAACAAAAAAAGTATAAACAAATACAGTTTGTCAGATGTTGGTCCGTTTATAGTGTATGTGGAGAGTACCGATAAGAATGTTGGTAATTTGCACGCAATGTCAATTGGTAAACTGATTTATCGAAACAATCCCTCTATATCAAACAATATTCTCTCAATAGAGAAAAACGGTAGAAATCGTATTAGAATTACTTTTAGAACTATGCTCAGTGCAAATGAGTTTTTAAATTTAGATTTTCTTAGAAAAAACAATTTTGACGCTTATATTCCGCTATTCTTGTTACGAAGACAAGGTGTTATTAGAGCCATTGATATCGACATTTCAGATGCTGAACTTAAAGCTCATATTGAACCTGTCATGGGACAAGTGTTCACCCTCTTAGAAGTCAAAAGATTAACAAAACTTAGCATTTTCTGATAAAAAAAATACTTACGGCTGTATTTGCAGATATAGTTGGTGCATACGATACTATCTCCTTATCGGTTTTGAAGGAAGAAATTATTAATATTGGTCTGCCTATTCGATTCGCAAATTTAATTTACAACCTATATATAAACTGGGAATTGTTCCTGAAAATAGAGCAAAATCTCGAAGGTCCGAGGCGTACTAGTTTAGGCTTACCACAAGGAGGAATTTTGTCCCCAATTTTATTTATTATTTATTACCATCGACTTTCTCAATGCTTCAATAATCCTAATATCAAACTAGTTCAATACGCCGATGATATAACCATCTATTCCGTCAACAAAAGTCATACACAATGTCAACATGAGTTGGAAATTGCCATACAAAACTTCTCTAAATTTCTTTTTACCCACGGACATAGTATATCAATGTCTAAATCAGTTGTGTGCTCGTTTTGTACATCTAGAACAAATTTCCCAGACCATTTAGTTTTGAATAATTTATCTTTTCAACATAAAATCAGCGTGAAGTTTTTAGGAGTAATCTTAGACAGAAAACATTTATGGAAAAATCATATTACTAACACAAAAGTAAGGACTGAGAAAAGGTACCAAATCCTAAGATATTTATGTTTTAATAATTGGGGGGCAGACCAGAATACGGCATTAATATTTTACAAGGCGTTTATCAGATCAGTTATCGACTATGGTATTTTTTTTATGGGGACGCTTCAGTATCATCCTTGAAACCTCTGGATATTTTACAACGAAAATCAATCAAACTATGCATTGGTCTTCTTAAATCTACACCTAACGATGTTGTCTTAGCAGAGTCTTCCGAGGTACCCCTCAGTTATCGTAGAATACTATTAGGAGGAAAATACATTTTCAAAAAAATTTCTACTTCAAGTCCGGTTATGGATGATGTCCATCGATTGTTTCTGATAACACTTAGGAATAGATACTGGATAGCTAAAAAAGATCCATTAATTGTGTCTTGTTATGAACTAATAAAAAATAATTTCAATAATATTCTTACCGAAAGAAAACTTTCAATCTATACGATACCATACGATTTGGTTGACTCCTGTATCTGTTACTTTTCCCTCGTACAATAATATACACCCTCAATTCGACTTTGTTTCTCATGTTCATTCTAATTTTGGTACTTTTAAACAAATATTTACGGACGCTTCTAAAATGCCTGATTCTGCAGTGGGTAGTGGAATATACATTCCGTATTCCGAAACATCCCGTTACACGACGCTTAATAAACGTTGTAGTATTTTTTACGGCGAATTATTCGCCATATACCTTGCTCTGAAATACATTGAAGACAATATAGAGACTATCAATAGTTCCAGATTCATTATAATTTCAGATAGCCAAAGTACTCTCCATAAAAAATTTCAAATTAGACTCATCATTTTCCGATATCCATAAGAAAATGATTCTTACGCTTTTCACTCTAGAAAATCAGGACATTTTTGTTCACTTTATGTGGGTAAAAGCGCATGTTGGAATAACTTCGAATGAAAAGGTAGACGGGATATCTAAATATATATTTTACAAAAAATATATTTACAAAAAGTGGGAAACGGAATATCATACAAATAGAAAGGATGTCTACTATAAAAACATAAAAAAACATCTGAAACTTGGTTCAAAAACATCGGAAATAATCGAGAATTTATTAGATCAATCTCAAGGTTAAGAAGTGGTCATATTATTTTCCCAGTATACTTACACCGAATTGGTATTAAGGAGGACCCTTTATGTGAATGTGGCGAGGAGGGTGATGCTAATCATATGTTACTTACTTGCGAACGTATTCGAGATAAATGGACACAACTTTGTAACCATATAAATCAACTTGTACATTTTCACCAGCCCTTCAGTTTGCACTACTTACTGGCATTAAATAATATAGACATTTATTGGGCCATATATGATCACATAAAATCTATAGGTAGTATTAAGATCTGATTATAGGAACAATTTTGAAATCTCCTGTGTGTTTTCCTAATGTATAATAACCCATCCGTCCGCGTGGCTTATGTCATATGTGTGTATGAAGATCAAAATCGCCTTGAAGAGCCCCTTGGCGTTAAGTATCCCAGTGTCCTCCCCTGAGTTTCGCTTCTTTTAATTTCCTTGTTGGTTTTGTGTTTTAGGATAGATTATGTGATAGCTTTGTTTTTGGGATTTTGTGTGATTATATGTTGGCTAATGACTTCGGTTAACGCCATTACGCCGTCATGAATAATTTCATGACGGTAACTACGAATTAAAAAAAAAAAAAATGAAAGATATTCATCTCTTGGGTAATCCGATGTCTATGAGTTGTCAGTGCTACATACCACTCTCGGTCAGTGCAAAATACACAATATGGATTAAATAATGTTCTTGATTTGGTTTTCAACCTACATACTCCATTTTTTATTGATGTAATTATTTTTATTATTGCCGGGGAACAATGAAAAATTGAATGATGTTGTAGAAAAAGTAATATTTCTCTCATTCAAGATGTCTTGCTGGTGCTATACCTACGTATCTTGATATAATGCAGTAGTATTTTTGTTTCGAGCTAGGTATTTTATTACCTATGAAAGAACATGAATTTATTTATTTTTTAAAAATTATTATATACTTATATATATATATATATATATATATATATATATATATATATATATATATATATATATATATATATATACCGGGTAGCAAGAAAGTCTGACAACAAGGTATTCTCTTTGAAACGATTGAAAGTATAATTATCAAATTTTAGAGTTATGCACAGGATTGTATTTTTCGTTTTCAGAGTTCCTGTCAAACTTGAGTGACAGCATTCTGTGTACCGCCACCAACACGAATTTTTCTAAATAGCACCGTAGGTCGAGTGTTATATCGTAGAAAAGCTGATTTTGTACTCTTTTCAAAAATACAGAATATGTACCACATTAATAAAAATATTAGAGAACCATTTTTCAAAGATATACATTATGTAATTTTTTAATTCATACTAAACTTACAGAAATATTAAGAGTTTTCCTTATAATAGGAGGCTCAAAAATGTTGGCTACCTGTGTCTTAGCAATAATTCAATCTGTATTTTAAACTTCGAATAGAAATCTCAAGACATTTGAGAGTTTTTGAATCAGTTATGTCTGTTATAAAGTGGAGGCAACTCGTTAGATCTTGCCGGCCACTTAATGACACCTCTTCAAATAATTCATCGCTGAGGGAAATTTAATGAGTATACGTTCAAATCGTCTTAAAAAATACCTTGTTGCCAGATTTTCTTGCTACTCTGTATATATATATATATATATATATATATATATATATATATATATATATATATATATATATATATATATATATATATATATATATATATATATATAGTATATATATATATATATATAAATATATATAATATATATATATATATATATATATATATATATATATATATATATATATATATATATATTTTTTTTTTTTTTTTTATTTATTAAATTTTTTTTTTATTTTTTATAATAGGAAATATTTTAAGGTGCCTAATGTTCAACGTCGGTCCTAATATGCAAATTTTCGAACCAAAAAAATGTCATGGTACAAACGATCTGCGGTATATACGATAAACTTCATCGCTCAGACATCTATACTGGTAATTAGTATTAACTAAAGATTTTGTTGAAATGTTGCCGCTACCTAACGCAGTTCCTTATCTTCTTAAATCTTTTGGAAGAACAAATTTACTGCAACATTTTTGAACTTTCACTGATAATTATCAACAGAAGTTATTCGATGAATTAAAATTCTGGAAATGATGCAATCTCCCGAAAAGAGCAATCGAATGCCAAAAGCTACTTCTACTCTCTTTCATAATATTGATAGCATAATAAGAAGCGAACTGCATATTTATCAAAGAATATTTGTCAACTGAATAAGAAGAATAGAAATCGTATAGCAAGAAATATATTTCTAACAAATTCTTCAAAATGAACAATCCTGAGAGAGATCTCAATTTTGAGTAGTTTTCAAGAATATTATGAATTTTCAAAAAAAATCAAAATTGATTCCAAGAAAACATGAATCTGATTATCCAGGTACTGTTGAATAAATCAAATTCTTCACTCAACAAATTTTAATTGAAACAAGTAGATTCTAACGGTATATCACAACATTTTCTACAACATGAGAAAATTGAAACATACACCATACAATAAAGTTAATAAAGCACACATTGAATATCGACTTAACTGATATCGCAACAATTATTCCACTAATAAATTATTACAAAATAGTGTCACAACTACCATTTACTTTGATTTATCCAACTTTTATGAACATTGATGGTGATTTACAAATTATCAGAGATGCAATAGGGGTGAATATATATATATATATATGTATGTATATATATATATATATATATATATATATATATATATATATACATACATACATATATTATTTTTTGAATGAAATATCAGTTTGACAAGAATATGTTGAGTACTGCCCTGGTTAGTTTTTTCAAGAAAATAAAAGTGAATGCATTATATCGAATCGATTCAATCTTTTTCAATTTCTATCAGAAAATTTCGAGAACAAGTTTATCCAGTACCACCAAATGAAGCAAGTTTTCATCCGTTTTGTTGGTTCTTACCTACATAGTTAAAATGCATTGATAAATAATTACTCGTCATGAAATCATCACTTGATGGTCTATTACTCAGGAACGTCTTCCCCGTTTAGGATAGACAACTTTGCACGACTACTACATTCTCTTGAACTGTTGAATCATATAATCATCTCAGTTAGGTTAGTTTACCTAACATAAACCTCGATTCACTTTGCATGCAAATTCAGTTCATTTGCGGCTGCGATTGGTTGGTTGATAGGTAGTGAAATGCTACTGGTAATGATTATTCCAACACATATCGAGGAACCTAGTAATTAGAATGTTTCAATATAATAAATTTAAAATCCAAAATTTATTTCAAATGTCAAGGTTTCCAAATGGACAGAAATCTTTCTTCTGGAGCTCATCATCAACTTTTATTTCGGTGCGCTATTAGCTTGAATACCGATTCAGTGAAGCTTGACTGTTCATATAGGTTTCATGAAACTTTCAAATTCATAAAGCCGATATTATTTTTTCATTAACTTCGTTTGAGAAGTTTTGTAACGAATTCATTCCGAATTCATTTCCGTCAATTTGAGATACATCATCTATATTTCTTAGAATAGGTATTAAAAAAATATTTCCAGTCCCATATTTTTGTTCTTCTATTTCTTCAAATTGATTGACCGGCAGAGCTCCACTACTTACTAAGGAAAAACCTTAAAAACTGCGAATAAATATGAAATCAACATTGAAATGGCGTCTTGAAAACTAGCAAAAACGAATTTAACTTCTAAACAAAAATTACAGTCGTAAGAGTAAATTTTTTCAATTCTCCAAATATCACCCTCACAAGTCATGAATAAATTTCCAGCCTTCTCAATGAATTCTGAATGACTTTAGAGCTGCACAATGCTCGAATATCCTCGAAATCACATGAAATATCTTCGTAACAATAATGACGGTGAAGGACAGTCTGGAGGAGATATGAAGGTGAGCAAAGACTCAAAACTTATCGTAAAATTCGGAATTTGTAATTGGTTTGAAAAATGTACCTCCTTACCACTGCCATCCCAATGTCTGAAGATGAAATATATATATATATATATATATATATATATATATATATATATATATATATATATATATATATATATATATATATATATATATATACAAATTTAAAATTTCTTCTATTTATGGTGAAAATAATCCAGAAAATGTCTTCTTTTTTAATTAACAATATATATATATATATATATATATATATATATATATATATATATATATATATATATATATATATATATATATATATATATATATATATATATATATATATATATATATATATTGTTAATTCAAAAAGAAGAAATTCTCTTCATTATTTTCACCATAATAGAAGAAATTTACATCAGCTCAGGAAAAATATTGAATCATTATAACCTAATAAAATTGGTTATATATGAAGTCATAAATAACGAACTGGTTCGAAAACTTCATTTTTCTTGCTTTAGTTTCTTTGAAAACTTCAATAATGTCACCGTGCCTAAACCACGTTGTCAAATTGTTTCCTCTATACTGATATTATTACCATTCGATTTTAATGTCGACTAGTCTTACCAGTCCCAGTGAGGAGATGAGTTTTCACTAATTTCAAATTACTGAGTGAACGTTCATATATTGCTGTTGTTACTGAGAATGTTAGGAATATCTTGGTAGATGTGTCATAATTGGGATATATTGTCAGAAGTTACCATTTGCGTATTTTGTAAAGTATAAAGGGCATTCAGTTGGTCCAATTCGGTAAACAGTGCATAAGTTTGAAATTTTAAACTTTCTACTTTATTAATGAATTTATGTGGATCAAAATCAGAAACATAATTCAAAGCTAGAATCACTACTTTCTGCTTCAACTCTTCCAGTGGAGATATTCTTTTCAAATCCTAGGAAAGCAGAAATTATTGAATATTTCTCGAAGTTGCACTGATATTAAGTATAAAACTTGAAGCATTTTCTTTTAATAGTCTATTCTGATCCAATGAATCCATCATCATTAGGGTTTTCTCCTCTCCAGATCAACATCGAATGTTTTAGCTAACAATTTGACGTTCTCTAATAGACTCGAAGAAGTAAATCCTATATTCTTGCACAATTTTCAATGACAACTTTGGTGTTGAAGAGCCCGATTAATTTCATTGACTTTTCGCAGAATTTCATGCCAAAATGGAAGTTAATGTATTCATGTTAAATAATTGCTGAACCATCCCAATGAAAAGATGAAAACTGGGACGCATGAATTCTGAACTTCAGACTATATGCTTAGCTGGAAATGAATCTTGCGAATAAATTTTTCTCCTAAATTCTATTCTGTACATCTCCATATTTGCTGGCCATATTTTCACCATTATCTAAAAAATGTCTTCTTATATTTTCCGTATCTCTAAACCATGCACTTTATATTTTCCTGGATTTCTGTGGCCAAAACTTCTCCAGTTTATTGATGAGTTTTCATGAATTTGAGAATACTTTCTTCAATGCTACATTGACCGGAATCTATTTCAATACATCTGCATATTTGAGTCATATCTTAACCCTTGACTCAATTCTCTGGACAAGCGTTATCGGAAATCTACTATCAAAGCTTAAATCTCAAGGTCTTCCCGAACAACTATGAAAGGCCAATAAGTGTTGCTCGGACATGTTTACTGTAAGCGCCAACGTACCAAATTTCATTCGTCGATTGAGTTTATGTTGGTTAAGAGACATCTCGAAGCTGCGTTCGGTAACCATGAATTTCATTGATAAACCTAAAATTCTCAACCAATTATATGCAGCATGTTATTCATCATTTTATAAATAAGTTCAAAGGTTCTGAAGATTATTTGATGCTTCGCGCTCATTAAATTCAATATTTCTAACATCAGTTTGATAGATGTCTTCTTCTACAGTCTTGTATACAGTCATATGTCCTACAATGTCGTTCTCTGGGGAAATTATGTACACACACAGTGGAAGAGTTTTCACAGCACACAAGAGAATAATTTGCACTATGTTCGGGTTATCTTCGCAGGAATCGTGTAGGTCATGCTTTATTTTTCACAAAATTCTGACTTTCCCATGTTTGTTGATATTAAAATGCCTAATCCTCATCAAGGAAAATTACTCAAAATTCATAATAAATTCACATTACCAAGATTATTCTTCTAGGAATGGAAATCTTCTGTATATCCCGAGACGCAGTACAACAAAATTCGAACGATCCCCCACATATCAGGGGATAAAATTCTTCAACCATTTTCCAGAGAGTATAAGAAACCTTAATAAAATTAGGTTCAAGAGCAGAGTGGAGTCAATACTTTTTGCCAGGGGCTACTATAGTATTGAGGAGTTCATATCTGACTCGTGGATCAATTTGTTTGATGGTTTGAGTGTAGGGTTATTTTTGTTTTGTGTGTGTACTATATACAAATTTTTAAAATATATGTGTATGTCCTATATACAACTTGACTTGTCCAATACATTTTTATCGATGTTTGAATGGATCAATAAATATTATTATTATAGATTCAAATTATCTATTTCTGTTATCCACTAGTCTTCAAAATGCTACTCTCAAATGAAGGCATAACACGAAAACCCAATCGATTATTATTCACGAGAATATCTTGTTTCTGAAAGAATCCGCTTAGTTGCTGCTTCACTGCAATCTCCCAATTATATCTTTTTCAACACTTTAATTATATTTATTCCTCGAAATCTCTCACACAGAATACTATTCTGCACTTTTTACACTGGAGTTATTAGAGAATTCACCATAACCCCCAGGAAACGCCAAAAACCAAGTTTGTCGTAAATTGTTCAGGCTTTCAAGAACAGTAAAAACAACCCAACATCAGAATACAATGCAGTGGGGAAAAATCAGAAGCGAAATACTTCTACTAATACAGTAGCACCTTCGATTTTATCAACTACAGTTATCGAAAATGAAGAAGCTGCTAAAGAATTAGCTATTTACAACAATCCCATAAATATTTCAATTGATAAAAATTAAAAATACATATTTTTGTTCGTTATTCTTTGAAAATGAAAGTTTCTTAACATTTGGTTTCCAGGTAGATATAACGATAAATATCGTTCATTACACTTCCACTTTCCGTGCTTGAATGACTTTTCGTGTGCGTCTGCGCCTCCCACGGTAACTTGTCACGCACTCACGGAAAAAGCCCATTTTCTCCACTCCTAATAAAATACCCTATTGTAATATGATGTGAAAGTCCCATTTGATTGGATATAAAAAAAAATGTTATGTAGGCACACAGTAATTTGGACACAATTAATGTCTTCTAAAAGTCGACATTCGAAGAAATTTTTTGAAACAACCAATTTTGTATCTTTGTTTTTAATTGAAAACATTTGGTGAACTGAATTCAGTGCTAAATATAACAACTTCATAAATAATATAAAATATCAAATTAATTTCAATTCTGTAAAATTAATAAAAATAAGAACGGTACAAATAAAAATCAAATTGCCGACATCTGCATTGAACATCAGAAAGATCAAGAATTCATTGAAAATGTTACAAGGATATAAATTTTCGTTCGGAGATTTTGAAAAGCTTTACGAGTAATGGAAGCGTGTTATACGCATCATTGGTCCGATTCATAACCTGATTCATTTAATAACTGAGATTGGAGAAAACCAACCTTCACAGATACTTTAATTCACAGCGACAGTAACCAACTCATTAAAATAAAAGTCAGTACTTTTCATTCGTTCATACATAGGTTGTTCACGATTCCATTATCGGAAACAAATTTTCAAACTGAAGTTAATACAATTAAATTATTAGCCATCAATAACGGTTACAATGAAAGTCTTATCGACAAGCTCATTGGGAAAAAACGAATAAAGTATCTGTTGCATTCAATATACCCCACACAAACTATTAATGAAGAACAAAAATACTTCCCAATAAATTATGTGCCTAATTTGAGTATCAAAATTTGTAACAGACTATCGAAAAATAACGTTAAAACAATTTGTACAAATAAAAGAAACTTGAAGTCATTCTTGGTCAATAATAAAGAAAAATCTAACATCGGATAAAACAGTGGTATTTACAAAATATTTTGCGACGAATGTCCTGCTTTCTATATTGGACAGACAGGAAGGAATATAAATATTCGTGTTGAAGAACATAAAAAGTCAATTTTACAAAACAAAAATACCACTGGCTTCTCTGAACATTGTATAAAATTCAATCACTTCCTGGATTTCAACAAAACCAAATTGTTACATTCAGGTAACAAGGGTAAACGCCTTGACCTTCTCGAAATTCTCGAAATAAGTTGCGCCCATAATAGTCAATTACCCCTTGTAAACGAACAAATTGATTTTCAGGTATCACCTTTGCTTTTGTCTGTTTTATAAATTACGATGCAATACTCTCCTGTAGTCAGTCTTGATAATGAGTTCATAACTCGAAACATGTCGACTTTTCGCTACTGCTAAATACAGTATCTAATTATTTTTTATATTGTGAAACATAAGCCAAGTGTTTTTATTTTAAAGTTTATACTTTATTCTGATTCATTTATTTTATTATTATTTCTGAAGTTTAAATAAGTTGAAATTATATTGAGTTTGGCATTGATGCTTCATAATGTAGTTAACAGATGCATCAGACTAATCAGTAATTACTGGTAATAATTAGTAAATCCTAAAACCAAATGAATTACGTATTCTCTAACTTGTTTTCAGAACAGTTATTAACGTGTGCTCCTAAAATCATGAAATATTCACTTTTCGTGATCGCTTTATTAAGCGTTTCATCAGATGGTTATAGCATGTCACGATATTTCATATTTTTTTGTATCATTGATGCGTTAATGCAGACTCTCAGGATGAATAGTTTACGTAATTTATAAGTGAAAATATTGAAATCTTCATCACAATGAAGATATGCCCGACCAAATTCTTCTGGAACATATTTGAAATTGTTCTCTGAAACCTACCTGACATAAATGAAATAGTTGAAGATGCATTCAGGCATATATGTTCATTTGGATCTTGATAAAATGAGTAATATGTTATCAATGCAAAATAAAATGCTTCAAATTCGAAGAATGAAGGAGATATATTCATTTCAGATGGCTTAAATTGTGACTCCAAAAATTATTTTCAAATTTTTCTTTCAAATTTAAAAGCTCTAATGTGCTTAGCTAGTATTAGTTGCATGAGAAGATGTTTCCTTCATAGTAGCTGAATATCAATTCACGAATTTCTTGCCGACACTTTTTAATAAAATCGCGTTTCATCCCCAACGATGACGCTACATGGCGTGCCGCAGGGAAAAGTTCTCGGACAATTTTTGTTCAATTTATATATGAATAATCTTGAGAATCATATAAGCAATTGACTGAAACTCAAGTCTTCAGAATTGTAGAACATGCGGTGAAGAAGATGGATCATCGACACGCTACCGGAATTTTCACAGTGGACATCGAGAAGGCGTTTAATACGGTATGGCACAGCGGAGTTATATACAAGATGAAATAGACAGGAATGAACAAGGCACTAGCAAGGCTCATAAACTCAGCAATAGGAGAAAGGAAAATAAGAGTTTAAATCAATAATAGAAATTCGGAGTACAGAACACTGGAGGCAGGCATTCCACAAGGGTCACCTATATCTCCTGTTCTATACAATTTTTACACCCATGATATCCCTTGAACGGAAAGAAACATCCATCTGGCCATATATGTTGACGACACAGTCATATATAGATCGTCAACCTGCACTAGTGCAGCAGAGACTCCAGGTAGCAATAAACGAGCTCACGGAATGGATGGCCAAATGGAGAATAACTATAAACACCGGAGTCTGAGGCCCTACTGATAACAAACAAGAGGCAGGTCAATATAGATAAATTGCAGGTTCGAGGAGAGAAAATCGAGTGGAAAGAGAGTATAAAATACTTCGGAGTTGTGATTGACAGACACCTAACCTAGAGAAAGCATGTCAATCATGTATCAAGAAAAATCAATACAATGATGAACAAGCTGAACCCCATGTTGAACAGGAGAAGTGGAATGTCTGCCAAAAACAAAAAACTGATCTACGACAGTATGATAAGTCCGTTAATCACATATGCAGCAACAGCTTGGGGGAATGCTTGTGATTCACAAATCGAGAGACTACAGACGCTGCAGAATAAGACCATGAGGAAAATATTGAACGCTCCGTGGTTTATGAGAAACACACAAATACATAGGGAGCTAAAAGCTAGAACCATCGTAGAACAAATAAAAGAAAAAGCGGAGAAGACCTACGAGAACACGAAAAATCACGAAGACATATTACTCAGAGAGGCAACAAATTACGAGTAAGACCACAGGGCCAGAAAGAGACCTAGAATGATCCTAGCTAGAAATATGAATCTCTAAAAAGCCAAACAAAAAACAACCGAAGACAGCATGAATCAAACATAAAAACAGAGGAAACGTACAGATTGGGCAGTAAAAGAAGGAAATTCTGACTGCGACAGACAAACAAGCTCATAGTAGTATATAAGCAATTGTGATTTGCCCTTGTTTGCGGATGATACCATATTATACATCACGGGTAATAATGTTGATCAGATGTTTGATTTGGTTAATGAGGATCTTAATAAATTTTTAAAAGAATAATGTGACAACCATCTTAGAGTGAATATTAGTTAATCTAAATACATGTTAATGGAGACTAGAAATAAGCTAATGCAATGTAATAACAACAACCTAACATTGGAAATAGATGAAAATACCTTACAGAGAGTACGCCAAATTAAATATTTAGGAATTGTTTTGGATGAAAATTTGATTTGGACTCAGCAATGGAGTTAACATGAATATACGACTGTTATTGTTGAAAAAAATGATAACGTCACATGTAGAATATTGTTCATCAGTACCTACTGTTTGCGCTGTACAAAACTTTCAAGGATAGTATCCAAAAAATCTAAAGTAGGGGTATGCCTATTGTATTGAAGTGCAATAGAAGAACAAACAAGAATGATGCTAGAGGTATTAAACCTGATGAACGTTAATCAGAGAGTTTCGTTTAGAACACTAGTTTATGTTCATAAAATAAAATATAACATTACAACTGCTAGTTATTTGAAGGAACATTTGCAGAACTTCAATGATATACATGGATATAAAACACAGCACCGAAATGATTATGTGAATTTCTATAATACCGCACACATGAATAAAATAACAGAACATTCAGTAAGGGTATTCGATTATATAACACATTGCCGACAAATATAAAAAACTCAAATAGTTATAAATGTTTTAAGAAATTGTTAATCAATGATCTTCATGAACATTTCAAAGTTTGTGCTTATACTCATACCTGAAATTTGTGTTGTTAATAGCTTTTTATGCTGAATAAATATGATTATTATCATCATTAATATCATTAATCAGAAATAAAAATAGCCTGTTATTTCTTACGAATTTCAGAATTTCTTAAAACATTTGAAAGATCAAAAGTATTGTAACGTCAAAAAGCAAACAAATATGTTTGATTAAATTTGTTGTGGCTGGAACCGTCTTCATTTACTAATTACATCCCATTCAGTCCAATTTCGGCAGCGAGGATTGCTACTTTAGTATGAGAAACCATAGAAACCCGTACCTACATAATAGTCCAGGCAACGAAGACGAAAAAAGACCAAATAGTGGAAATAATTCATGTAGAAGCCACTTTTGGCACACTTTTAGAAGAAGGTGTCCTTAACAACATACCAAAAGTACTGAAGGGTGGGGGTGGAGCTAACGGTAGGGGGAGCCTCTAAAGGTCCCGTTTTTCAGTTTTTCGTTAATAACTCAGAAACAACTACCTCTAGCAAAAAATGTTTCGGTACTAAATTAATCTACATCAAATTTTCTACAAAAAGATTTCATACACTTTTCTGCTAGGATCAATACTTAAGGAGATAGGAAAACGAAAAATTAAAAAAAAAAATTTTATTGTCAAAAATTGAATGTTTATTGTTGATAATTGAATGTTTATTGTTGATAATTGAATGTTTATCGTTAAAAAAAAATGCTTATTGTTTAGTTATTTAATTTACTGCGTGCACGTGTATTCAGTAATATGACTGAAGAATTGGCTTCGTAGGGGGGAACACAGTGTAATGTGCATCGTTGGAGACTACTGGAAAGTGCCAATGTTTCAGAGGAAGAGAAGAGGTAGATCTTGACTATGCTAACCAACATGGAGGAACTCACTTCACAAAAAGTTAAAGAGAATGTCTCCTTGGTGTAAGCTTTGACAAAATCTCAGAATCATCTGGATTTCATCAAGGATAATGATGAAGAATTTCATTGTTTCTGAGCATCGTGGTGTTTGGGATGACCACTTGGCATGTGTACAGCAAATGATCTCATTTTTTCATGCAAGTTGGCACTTCCAGTACGCAAAATGTGTCCATCTCTACATACAAGATATGATACTGATAGCTAACCATCCGGAGGCGTTGAGTTTGCTGAAAAGGGGTACTTTACTATTAATTGCGCAGGTATTTGGTCGGAGATGGTTATAGAACAAACATTTATGCTATCCATGAAAAATTCAGGTGCCCTGACGCGAGGAAGAGGAATTAATGATTCTGTACTCGCGAAATTGGTTTGTGGATTACCAGGAGGCACCGCCATCTGCACGTCTCTGGTGTAGTTGGCTGTAGATGTTCTCGCAACTGGAGAGCAACACGTTGATGGGTCAAGAGAGAAGATGAGATCCTTAACCCAGTTAACACGGACGACCCTGTGGCACCCGACTCTGTATTGAATATTATCTTTTGCCGATGCACGACTGGGTGCGAGGTGCGCTGCTGTTGCCGCAAAGCAGGGATTGTCTGCTCCGGTACCTGCGGCTACCTCAGCTCATGTACGAACGGAGCCCCGTCAGAGACATCGTCGATGACGATGAAAGTTTAGATTTCGACATACAAGATACATCTTTAAACACTTATTATTTAATGTTCGAAAATAAACATCATTTTCAACAACAAATCCCATTTTAAACAATAAACATTTCATTTTCAATAATTTACATTCCACTTATAACCATACATATTTCATTTTAAAAATAGATACGTTTTTTTTCAAAATTTCCCCCCTCCATATCTCCTTAAGCATTGATCCAAGCAAAAAAGTATGTGAAAACTTTTTTGTGGTAAATTTTATGTGGATTAATTCAGTACATAAACATTTTTTGCTAGAGATAGTAGTTCCCGAGTTATTAACGAAAAACTGAAAAACGGAATCTTTTAGAGCCCCCCCCAACGTTAGCTCCCCCCCCCCCCCCCCGTACCTTCCGTTTTTTGCCAAGAACACCCTCCCCCCCCAACATGCCAAAATTTGCTTCTACATGAATTATTTCCTCTATTTTTCTTTCGTTGCCTGGACTATAATATACAAAATAGGCCTATATTAGCAGTCAGATCTGCCAATATAGATGGCAAGGAAAACTACAGAAAAAATTACCCACGTAATGTAAAAAACAGGTTCTTATTTACTTGATTTAAGGATTTTCATTTAAAAAGATGTAATTTCGACTATGCTCAATGTAATATAATGAAAACCAATTCAATCAATAAGTTAACCTATTCTCACGAAACTCATGACTTTCACACAACGACATCGAAATGATTTATCAATTTTTCCCTGTTACTCAGTTCAATATCAGCTCTCAGGACTGCTCATATATGAATGAAAGGGAATGCACAAAAAACCTTAAAGGCGTAATGTATATAATAGCTTCTTAGATTTTTCATCATATAAAAAATATTGCTATGGATGTGTTTGATACTTATTTTGATGAGCTGAAGTTGCGTTAAAGGCGGAAACACATTATTGAAACATGATACAACCCGAAAAACCGCGACGCGTGTTGAATAATATCAAATCCAAGGGGGTATCCATTAATTACGTGAGAGATTTTTGGCGATTTTTTGAACCCCCCTGGTGAGATGTCGTGAGATTTTGATCGACAGCCCCCCTCCGCCCGAATCTCACGTGAGATTTTTCAAAATGCGCATTTTTTATGTAAATGAGTTCTGTTCATTAGATTTATTCAAAAAAAAAACTTTCATATAATTTTTTCTTTTTAAGACTAGTATTTAAGATTTTTGGTGACGTAGCATAGAATGAATTCTAACAATGAAATATTACGTAGGAACTACTAAAATTATTATTGTGGCATTATTTTTGTATGAATAATCTTCACAACTACAAAAGTATATGCTCTTGCATATACTTTTAATTTTTCTCTTGAAATATTACAAACAAATTAATAAATTGTTTCCAAACAAATGAATTTATTTATAGTGATGAATATTACTATGTATGATTTAGCCTTATTCTAGTGGAAAAACATTTTTTACTTAATTAAACCCAGATCTCTCACAATTCTATACTGTTTCTCGCGGGAACAAAAATTTCGTGATGTTTGCTGCGACCACCCTATCCCCCCCTCAATACTCAGTGAGATTTCGCTCTCTGTATATAAATATATATATATATATATATAAATATATATATATCTATATATATTATATATATTTATATATATATATATATATTATATATATATATATATATATATATATATATATATATATATATATATATTTTATATATATATATATATATATATATATATATATATTTATATATATATATATATATATATATATATATATATATATATATGAAAAACTTGGTTCTCGGAATGAACCGCGTAGAAGATTTGAAAAATCTCGACGTTTTTGCACCTTTTGCGAAACCATCTTCAGGAGAATTAAAAGGGAAATAATTCAGATACGTAGCCTCAATCTGCCTACTCCACGAATCGAATTAGGAGGAATCGGAAACAATACGATTGCGTGGTCTCAACCTGCCTACTCTACTAACCGTACTGCTTCCTGTCAACTCTGAAGTCTCAACCTGTCAACGAAGTTGACTCTGAAGAGTTTCACAAGAATGTTTTATTTTCATGAATGAGTAATTCTTTGAAATATTGTGATGAAAGTTGGAATTATAGTTAAGTTAAGACTACTAATTCTATGAATAGTACAAGCTTGTCTTTAGAGAGGAAATCTATTTTATTTCCGTCAGAATTACTATGCACAGACTTCAGAACACTACATGATCCTGCTCTAACGATGCACATAATAGTTACAAATATGTTGAGTCATATGTTGCAATTGATGAGTTCGATTCAAATACTTCATTTCACTGCTATAAATGATAGAAGAAAAAAGTTATAAAACACAGCTAAATAATGTTATGGTTAATTCTTCAAATATTATTAGCTGCTTTTCTTACATTTGGAAAAGGATGATCACCAATTATACTGTCTTGTGAAATAAAAAACTTGAAATCGCAAGAAACTCGTTATATGTAACACTCGTTAAATCACATGGAAAATTTCCTTTTAATCGATGGTGATGAATAGAAAGAGTATCGCAACATGATGCCTTGCCATATTATCATTCAAGCA
>JARQZK010005278.1:0-7500 GCA_030704885.1 Cynegetis impunctata | reverse complement strand
ATTTTTGAAAAAGAAAAGTATAAGCGCATTAAAAAGTTCTGATGCAAAATATTATAGAGGTTGTTATTTTCAGTCCTTTGTGCTAACATTTTAGTGTATCAAAAACACCAAAAAATTGCCATTTTATTAGCAGCAGTTATCTGCTTAATTTCATTCATATAGTTAGTTCCTAAGTAGATGTATTGAATAAAAACAATTTTTCTTCACTTAATTTCAAAGGGCTGTAACTTGGAGGGAAAAGGGTGTTGAACAAAAAGTTATATCAAAGACCCCCCTTAATTTTTGCTGTAGAATCACCCATTGAAATCTTTCGCATCAATTCAGAAACACCCTGTATATACCTATATATATTTTACCATGAAAAAAGAAATATGAGTACATCATCAATGAAGTTTCTGATCCTGAACACTGCTATATACTCATAAAAAAAAATTCTAGGAGTGAATAATATTCGAGAAATATTATATATATTATATATATAAATATATATATATATATATATATATATATATATATATATATATATATATATATATATATATATATATATATATATATAAATATATATATATATATATATATATATATATATATATATATATATATATATATATATATATATATTTATTTGAATTGTTGTTGACTGTGAACTATTTTCAATTTTTTGATAATTATTAGCAATAACAGGCTTGGTGAATCTCCAAAACCTCGATTTTATTAAAAAGTTGATGTTTCGCCACGACATTCGTGGCTTTATCAAAACTTTTCATATAACATTGAGATTCACCAAGCCTGTTATTGCTAATAATTATCAAAAAAGTTTTTATATATATATATATATATATATATATGTATATATATATATATATATATATATATATATATATATATATATATATATATATATTATATATATATATATATATATATATATATATATATATATATATATATATATATAGGACTACAATTGAATATTGAATCCACTTCGTGACTATAGCGAGTCTCCAAATATTCTCTAAAGCCTTTTTTCAATCGAAAGCCAATTAACTTACATCTAACATTTGTATGAAACGAATATTGCATCAGGTGCATATAAACAAGTGAATCCTTTCTCTATGCTCTTGCATTCTTGATCCCATCCATATTGGATAGTCTCATCTCCACGATTATTTTTTCTTGAAGATGATCTCGTTTCAGTGTCATACAGGTCGATTTTATTGTAGTGGGGTTGTTATAAACCCATATATAAGCTGAATAGTTTAGTGGTCTTATCAGTTTCAATTTGTTTTCATTTCGTTTCTTAGTGATTTAGGGTAATAACAACTAACAGGATGAAACTTGTAAGTTCATTTATATGTATTGACATAATAGAATATTAGTATATTCGAAAAAAGGTTTCAAAATATGAATCAGAGTATTAAAACCGCATAATACTTTTTCCAAGTGATATATGAGGTATATTTTATAAATGAAGAGTACAGTGTAGAAGAAGTTGAATCGAGGAAATTTATTTCCCATGCCTTCCTTCTTCTTGATACTACTTTACATACAGCATAGTTTCATATCCCATATTTCATTATAAATGAGCTGTTATAGATAGTCATTTAGGCTGAATAGTTCATAATTCAATGTCTATTATTTAGTGACTTGAATATGGAATTCGTGATTACAACAGTTGGTCAGTTAATTGATGTGTTCATTTCGTGCATGTTTTTGTTGTGTTAGTATTTTATATAATAGTGTATTTGAATTACTCTAGTGAAATTATCATCAAATAATACCAATGTTTCATCATGTTGCCGAAGAATGTGAAATTTATTTTTTATTATAGTGATGAAAACGTATCTGAATTTGGCCTCATACCTGAGGTATGAAAAGGCAGTTAATTTATGGATGAATTCAGTTGAGATTCAGATTCATCCTCAGTCAAAAATTGTTCGTATTTTTTTGTTGAAATCACCTTTATTCATTAAATTATAATAATTTCTTTACATAATTAAATGTTACTTCTAAACAATGCCTGAGAGCACTGGTATCGAAGTATTTAAACATACAGAAGTGTTTGAAAAATATTGAATTGAATTTAGATATAAGTAATTGTAATAAAATATTAATAAATACTCTAGATAAACACAAACCAACCTGATTACTAAACTATGTGACAAAATCAACTAATAATCAACCTTATAATTAACCAACAGGTCCAAAAATTGAGACTAATCCCTTATTCTAATCGTTATAACTTAAGTAAAATTCTAAATTAAAACAAGATCTGTAGCAAAATCAGAATAATTCAAATAAACCGTGAAAATAAAAACTAAAGAAAAGGAACCATCACAACGCCAGAACTATGTCATACTCAAATACATATTAATACTTCTAATAAATTTGCTGATTCCATCTATTTCCTTCACTGAGCCAGGTCACTGATTATATACAGAAAAGGCCTTCGAAATAGGATTATTGATCCCAAATTCAGTCCTTACATTAGTCAAATATATGTTACATAATTTCCTGGTGTTATGTGAATGAACATCCCTCAAGAACCTATACTCTGTGTTCGATTTCTGTTTTCCATGAACTATTTTATAGATGAGCCTACATTGCTCCAGTTCTTTCAGCTTAGCCAAATCAAACAGTTTGAGATCGGTGTAAACTTGCTTTGTACCAGTTCGTCTATCAATATTGAACAGTATTTTTGTGAATTTATTTTGCAGAATCTGCATTCTACCAAAATTTGAATTGCTACATGTTCCCCATACTGCAATCAGATATCTCACATGTGAGAGAAAGAACGCATTATATACATTGTATTTAGGTATTTATAGTCAAATAAGTTCTAGTTCTATAAAGTATTGTATACATAGGCGTAATTTTATCTCTTAAGTGGTCAATATGTCGTCTCCAGCTCAGCGTGGAATCCAAAACAAGTCCTAGGTACTTTACATCTTCGTATTTTTACTAGTTTTCACCGTTTATACGAAAGTTTAGATTTTCAATATTTTTATTTCTTTGTTTGAATAGCATATATTTAGTTTTATCTATATTAATTTTTAATATATTAAATATTAACCAATCTGAATATACTTTCAAATCATTATTTATTAATTAATTAAATTCATCCTCATTCGATCCCTTATACAATAATACGGTGTCATCAGCGAAAGAGAAGTAATCCGCCTTAATTCCAGATTTTTTCAAACTCAATACGTACAGAGAATACAAGAGCGGTCCCAAAACTGAACCCTGAGGCAAACCATAACTATTTGTTTTCCAATCGCTTTTTACTCCATTCACAACTACATATTGTTTCCGTTCCTTCAGGTAAGATTTGAGCAGATCGTGCATCACACCCCTGAGACCTAAATATTTCATCTTACGGAGCAATATAGAAAAGGATATCACGTCAAATGCCTTTCTAAGATCAACGAAAATGGCAACAACAATTTTTCCTTCATCCAATCCTATCGAAACTATATTAACAAAATCTACAATACCACTGAGTGTACTGTTATTTTTCAAAAATCCATATTGATATTCATCTAGATCAACGTATTTATCTATGAAAGACAACATTTTTTCTTTTTTTCGTATTGATATTTCAATACGAACAATGTTTAAAGCGCGCTGTAAACGATCAAATTTGTTTGACAAACTTGTTTGACAAACTTCACGTGTTCTTCAAGCAATGGCACAAACGATCAAACCAAAGATCAAACAAATTTGTGAAATTCTTCCTTAGTTACGGTTTTCTCGTTGACGTGACGTGACGCGTTCCATGAAAATTGAGCAGTACGGTTTTGAATTTAGTTGTCAAAAATGCCGTCAATCCAATTTTTCATCAAACACTTCAAACACGTGAATTGCTTGACAAACGCATCAAACAAAGCCATAGACTATCAAATAATTTGACAAACACCTAAAATTTGACAAACAAGTTTGATCGTTTACAGGGCGCTTAGCAGAGGATGAATCTGAATCTCAACATAGTTTCTAATTAAAAACTCTATTATTATTTTACTGTGGCCACTTTTAATTGAATTGCATCATCAGCTTCATTTTTTTTTGATAATCTCTTGATAAATTAATATTTCACTTGAAATAACCTGAAAATTCATACAACTTGATATTTATAAATATTATTTCTATAAATACTCCTGGATATATGTAGTATCCAGCTCGAATTATCATATATTCTTAAACTTATCAATAAAAACAAAGTATATTAAGGTAATGAAGTAAAAAACAACTTTCGTCAAAAGATTTTCATACAAACTGACGGCTTTCTTCTATAATATATGAAGTTATAATATGAATGATTATCACTCAATATTTCAAGTCGAGCAGAGCAATAATAACAAACTGGGAATTTTTTATTAGTGTTGAATTGGTTGAATAGTTTGTTCATATAGTTATCACAAAGCTTGAAAAAAAAAATTATTAAACTGAAAATACAAGTTTTTGCACTCGGACATTCAAGAATCTATTAGTTTTTCTCAACTGATTGAATAAATTCTATTATTAAATATAAAGTAGAAAAGTAAGAAGAGTTTGGTGATAGGTACAAATTTTGTTAGTATAGTGGAAATTATGGGCTCAAAAAATTTATTGATCATCACAAATTTTCATCGTTTTTAGAATTGAGAGTATATAACTGGATTCTATATCTAATAAAATATAACATTTTGCTATATTTCCTTCAACTTCTTTCCTTCCACTACTTGTTCGCAATTTCACTTAGTGAGTGTTTTTTTCAGTTAATAGTAACAACACTGATTGGATTATGTTCGGCAGCTAGATTAGAAAACATATACCTACCTCCAAATGGTGCAGCAGGTGCTGGAGGTGGACCTGGATTACCGCCACCGTTTAGACCTGGTGGAGGTCCAAATGGAGCAGGTAACAGAATCCTGAAAATCGGATAACTTTGATAATATTTCTACCAACAATTACTCAGTCAAAGTAACTCTTGAAATATAACGAAATACTAATGAAAAAATATCAATCTTTCTCCACACTATATATATATATATATATACATATATATATATATATATAATATATATATATATATATATATATATATATATATATATATATATATATATACTTAGATATATATATATATATATATATATATATATATATATATATATATATATATATAATTTATGTTATATTCTAATTGTTGTTGCCTGTGTGTGAACTATTTCTAATCTCTTGATAACTAACGTCAACTTTTAATAAAATCGAGTTTTTTGAGATTCAACAAGCCTGTTATTGCTAATAATTATCAAGAGATAACTTATTAGCAATTAGATATATATATATATATATATATATATATATATATATATATATATATATATATATATATATATATATTATATATATATATATATATATAGTATCTTTTGAATACTTATTAGCACAATAACAGGCTTGTTGAATCTCAAAAAACTCGATTTTATTGAAAAAGTTTTGATAAAGCCACGAATATCGTGGCGAAACGTCAACTTTTTAATAAAATCGAGTTCTTTGAGATTCAACGAGCCTGTTATTGCTAATAATTATCAAAAGATTAGAAATAGTTCGCAGGCAAACAACAATTCGAATGAATATATATATATATATAATATATATATATATATATATATATATATATATATATATATATATATATATATATACCGGGTGTAAATGAGTGATGGGCCACCCCTATAACTTTTTAATGGGTTCTTAGATATTATTGAAGTTTTTGTGGTTCATCTCAGACATAATTTTGAATTTTTTCACATACAAAATCAGTATGGCTGACTTCCGGTTTCACAGAAAACGATATAAATATAAAAAATTTAAATGGAACATCCTATATATTTACACATATTTTAATTCTGGGGCTTCAAATACTTACATTTCATCTGTCAAATGTAATTTCTAGCGCCGTTTCAATTTTGTTTTTCATTTTGTTTTTTTCATCGTTGATGGCTGCAACGTCGTCTAAATCATAGATAATTGATTTAAAATATCGCCCAAAGTAATAATTTTTCAAAAAATTCATTTTCGTGAAGTTTGTAAACGATTTAATTCTTTTTCGAACCAGTTTTTTAAATAGAAACATACATGGGCCCTCCTGTATATCATAAAGCTCCTTCAAATTCATTCAACATGATTCACACATCAGTTTTCTCAATTCCTTAATAACGAAGTAATTATTAAAATTTTTATTATTATTAGTTCCCTTTGCTCCTGAGACCGACCCTGTTTACGAAATATGAAAAAAATATTTGACGGATGGAATATATTTATTTTAAGCCGCAGAATTAAAATATGTAAAAATATACAGGGTGTTCGATTTGAATTTTTAATTTTTATTTCGTTTTCTGTGAAACCGGAAGTCCACCATATTGATTTTGTATGTGAAAGAACTCAAAATTATGTCTGAGATAAACCACCCAAATTTCAATAAAATCGAAGAATCCATTAAAAAGTTATAGTTTTAATTGCTAATGAATACTCTGTTTTCTGGGCCTGTATTCTCTTGGATATTTGCATCCCAAAACTGCCTTGTGAATTAGCTTATGTCAAAAACTTTGTAGATGACTTGATAATATCTCTCCCTTCCTCTGACACCGAAATAATCTTGAATGTTTTCAATAACTATGACCAACACATTCAGTTTACAATTGAATATGAAGACAATAATGAAGCGGTACCATTTCTTGATACCAAAGTTCATCGACACGAAGAAACTATAATGTTGGACTGGTACATAAAAAACACATCCTCTCAGAAATTTATCCATTACGCATCCGACCATTCCATAAATATAAAGATAAATTTCATAAAGGGAATGCGGAACAGGATAATGAAAATATGTTATCCGTCCTTTCAAAAAAAGAACATAGATAGATTGTTTAATATTTTGCTAGAAAACTCTTACCCAAAACACATGGGGAAAAAACTGCTTTTTAGTTCAGATATAGGAAACTCCATCGAAAGAACAAAACCGGAATCTAAACAAGATGAACTACATCAACAACCTGCAGAGGGTAATATGATATATGGTAGTTTACCAAACATACCAACATTGACTAACAAGATAAAATCCTGCCTCAGAAATGAAAAAATTAAAATAGCTACCTATAATATAAAAACAATACATAAAATTTATAGTACACCTAAAGACCCTACACCTCAAATATTTCAGTCCAATATTATTTATCAAGTAAAATGCCAAGATTGCGATGATACGTATCTTGGTCAGACATCACAATGGCTAAAAAGTAGAATGGCGCTTCATAAAAGTGACATAAATAAAAACAATCAAAGATGTGCCCTTACTCTACATGCAAAACAGAACAGCTATGAAATTGATTTTGACAACATAAAAATTCTAGACAAAGCCAACAGTTACAACAAACGAATCATTCTAGAGATGATACATATAAATCACTAGAATAACCCCATAAATGAGAAAACGGACGTACAAGGATT
>JARQZK010005277.1:0-69563 GCA_030704885.1 Cynegetis impunctata | reverse complement strand
CGGGTGTCAGGACGTAAGAGTTTCGTTGCCGAAATGTTTTCTTCTATTCTGAAAGATGTGGTTCAATTGTTTCCGACTGGTGGCGCTCTGTCATATTTATATGTCATGAAGTTACTAGAAGAAATATGTATGACCGTTTGAAATGTTGGTTTGGTTATCACTCTCGGTGGATGGATGATACTGATGAGCCCCGATAAGGGCGAAACAGTCTGTCTATCAATTTCCATCGATTGTGATAAACAAATTAACATTTCGAACAATTACCGTCTGGGGTAGATGTTGATATTTCGATGCTTCGTGAACTCTTATAACCAGCTCCGCTAGGAGGCTTGTTTGATTGGTTTCAAATAAATGTCCTAGTTCACTTCATTTTATTGCCACGAGCGTGTGTCGTTAACACGAAGAATTCTGTTTTCCATATATATATATATATATATATATATATATATATATATATATATATATATATATATATATATATATATATATATATATATATATATATATATATATAATCTCTTGATAATTATTAGCAATAACAGGCTGGTTGAATCTTAAAAAGATCGATTTTATTAAAAAGTTTGATGTTTTCACTACGACATTCGAAAAAATTGAAATTTCTTTGACATTTATTGATTTGAAAAAACCTGAATAGACAAAGACGACTTTATTTATTATGTGCTAATCAGTCCAATATAAACATTCAAAATTGTTATCATCAGAAGGTAAGGGAAACTACAGAAACCTTTACCCACGTAATGTTCGAAAAAAATAATAATAGGTTACTATTTATCTAACAACAAAGAAATTAGTCGCGGGAAAATATTGAAAAAGGAGAGCAGAATTATCGGATTATAATTGTACTTTGCAAACCATGCATTAGATATTTCAGTTTTAGTTTAAAATTCGCACTTGAAATATAAACGAGCTATACCGATAATTTTTGCTCTACTTGTTTAATATTTTCCCGCAACTAATTTCTTTGTTATTGTTAATTTACTCTTTCTGAGATCTCGCAGATGGAATTAATCGCCTCCGTGGCAAAGTTTGACCAAATCTCCCATACCGGAGAGTTCAAACAATAAACCACAAATATGTGATTGTCTTCCATAACAGAGGATTTTATTTGTTATACTATTTTCATCTCCAAATTTTCAATCCAATACTTAGCTACGCCGTTCTGATGAGGACCAAAGAGTCCGAAACAAGTGTCAACGGCTGCTTCCATATAAGCGTTCTATACCGATAATTCTGCTCTACTTTTTCAATATTTTCCCGCGACTAATTTCTTTGTTGTTAGATAAATAGTAACCTATTATTATTTTTTTCGAACATTACGTGGGTAAAGGTTTCTGTAGTTTCCCTTACCTTCTGATGATAACAATTTTGAATGTTTATATTGGACTGATTAGCACATAATAAATAAAGTCGTCTTTGTCTATTCAGGTTTTTTCAAATCAATAAATGTCAAAGAAATTTCAATTTTTTCGAATGTCGTCGTGAAACATCAACTTTTTAATAAAATCGAGTTTTTTAAGATTCAACCAGCCTGTTATTGCTAATAATTATCAAGAGATTAAAAATAGATCACAGGCAACAACAATTCAAATAAATAATTAAATATTGCAAGCTGAAAATTTGGCAATGATCCCAAACTTAAACTGAGAGTTTCAAACATTGTTCTATATTGTGAGTACCTTTTTTTATTTAAAAAATTTGAAATTCTAAATAAAAATTTCATTAAAAACGGCTACTTCCATATAAACGACCTATACCGATAATTTTTGCTCTACTTGTTTAATATTTTCCCGCAACTAATTTCTTTGTTATTGTTAATTTACTCTTTCTGAGATCTCGCAGATGGAATTAATCGCCTCCGTGGCAAAGTTTGACCATATCTCCCATACCGGAGAGTTCAAACAATAAACCACAAATATGTGATTGTCTTCCATAACAGAGGATTTTATTTGTTATACTATTTTCATCTCCAAATTTTCAATCCAATACTTAGCTACGCCGTTCTGATGAGGACTAAAGAGTCCGAAACACGTGTCAACGGCTGCTTCCATATAAGCGTTCTATACCCATAATTCTGCTCTACTTTTTCAATATTTTCCCGCGACTAATTTCTTTGTTGTTAGATAAATAGTAACCTATTATTATTTTTTTCGAACATTACGTGGGTAAAGGTTTCTGTAGTTTCCCTTACCTTCTGATGATAACAATTTTGAATGTTTATATTGGACTGATTAGCACATAATAAATAAAGTCGTCTTTGTCTATTCAGGTTTTTTCAAATCAATAAATGTCAAAAGAAATTTTCAATTTTTTCGAATGTCGTAGTGAAACATCAACTTTTTAATAAAATCGAGTTTTTTAAGATTCAACCAGCCTGTTATTGCTAATAATTATCAAGAGATTAAAAATAGATCACAGGCAACAACAATTCAAATAAATATATATATATATATATATATATATATATATATATATATATATATATATATATATATAATGTATTTATATATTTTGAGGTTGCAGTCAGAATAATTGTTGGGCTAGGTTGAAGAATACTCTTTGTCATATGGTCGAGCTTTCGGAAATGGTTATTTCCTTTATCAAGACATCTATAATAAAAGAACAAGTTTAGATTTACAACAGCATTCTCAAAAAGTTAAAAATTACTTACTAACTTGAGGTTATATAAATTTTGAAAACACGTGAAAAAGAACAGAACAAGCTGATGGGCACAATCTTGAAAACTTCGTCACATAAGTAAACATCCATTATAAGAATAAAAATCTTATTTTCAATAATCAGTACTTTCCCATCTTGCTATCTACAGGAAACCAGACTAACAAAATGGTAGAAGTCACCCTGTTTGTTACAGGTTTCCTGTAGATAGCAAGATGGGAAAGTACTGATTATTGAAAATAAGATTTTTTTTCTTGTAATGGATGTTTACTTATGTGACGAAGTTTTCAAGATTGTACCCATCAGCTTGTTCTGTTTTTTTTCACGTGTTTTCAAAATTTATATAACCTCAAGTTAGTAAGTAATTTTTAACTTTTGTGAATGCTGTTGTAAATCTAAACTTGTTAAAGGAAATAAGCATTTCCGAAAGCTCTTTACAGTTTGTAATTCTTGGTTTTTTATAAGCTTGTTAATTTCCAACTTTATTTTTTTATTTGCAATAAAGGAGCCACAATGAATCTGTTGGAAAATTTGGAAATTAACAGGCTTGGAGAAAACACCGAAATCCAATTGTAAATAACCAATTAGACCTCAACTCCTCTCTACTCCCAAAAAAAAGGGCTAGAAATAAATAGTTTCACCTGATATGTCTACATTACTTGACAAAGATGTGATATAATTTTGAATAAATTTTGTGAAAATTGACGAAAAGTATTTTAATTTTTGTTTATTTAATTTAGAAGACACTAAATTAATAAACGAGCTAAAAATTATGCCATTTATTTCAAAGGAGAGTAAAGTTGTTGAACACAATTCTTATATACAAATTGATTTACAGAAGCTTCTTGTTTTCTGCTTATTGGTTTCTGCATGCTTCAATTTTCAGTAGTAGTTTCAGTGGTGCTACGAATAGAATTTATGATATTGTACGACGTCCATAGTCAAACTGAAGATACGGTTAAAATGATGGATTTTTATGTCCCATCAATTTTCACTAATTTTGCCAATACAAGTCCTCGACAATTCAGTTACAGCAGCCCGAATGGAGTGATTCATAATATTTACTGGCTTAACATATGAAATATTACCAGGGCCTGCCTAAGGGGTGTGCGAAGTATGCAGCCGCACACTCAAGCCTTTTGAAGGGGCATTAAATTGACCAATTTTTGTGAAACAAAATAAATTTGGCAACTTTTTAGAAACTGATTTAAATATTGGGCAGAAATATTTAAACTATACTAGCCGGCGTATCATTGGAAGCTTGGACCCTAAACAGCTGTACACTCCCCTCTACACCCCTCGCCTAGCGTCGTTGCCAGTTTGTGGATTGTAAAATTAATTCACACAGCTAAAAATCCCACGCTTCCAATGATTTGCTGCCGACTATAGAAGGAATTTTGTCTTAAAACTATTACAGTTGAAATTCAAGGTAAAACCGAAGATCTACCCGGCTACCACAATGAGTTCTGAAATACAGTAAGTCTGATGCCCTTGACCAAGGTCAGTAGAACAGTCATCTCGTGGGGGGACGCGGAAAGTGTTGTGACTCATCTTCCTGACTCCCCCCCCTGGCTTTGCTTTTATTTGACATAATAGTGGTTATTTCTAGCCAATTGGCATCTGAAATTAAGATAGTAAATTAATTCTCCGAAATGAAAGCAAGAAAAGCCCTTGTATAAAATGTATAATAAAAGAGACTATGTACTATCCTAATAGTTAATAATTTTTTTTGTGTTTGCGCCATTGATAAACACTGTTATTATTCGTTCACTATGGGTGTATTCGCGTTGGGCGCTTACACGCTTTAAGCGCTCACGCTTAGAAGCACAGATTATTGGCGTTCGTGTTGGCCTACTAGCGCTTAGAGACGCTCACGCTTTGGCTTTGAGCGTTAAAGGTGAATGTCAGATCTGTTTTTTGCGCTTAGGTAGGCAAAAGCCCGATAGTTCACGCAAATACTGTGCTTTAACATTTCCCTACAAATTTATCAATTATCGACAACATAAATTAGGTTAGCTTACGCTTAGTGTTAAGCGTTTGTGAGCGCGAGTCGACCACAGAGAACGAAGCTTATAAGCGCTTAAAGCGTGTAAGCGCCCAACGCGAATGCACCCTATGTTCTGTTGCTTTATTTTCTTTCACCCATGACATATGGAAATTTATCGTAGGTCCGATGGACAGTGATTCCCGCATTAGCTAGTAATTGCAGTATAAACATAAAAATCCTTGCAACGTTACCTAGAGTTAAGCTTTCATTAGTTTATTTGACATAATAGTGGTTATAGTACAAGTAAGAGTACTGAACATATCAAGTCAATCAATGATGAATCAAATTGTCATACATATATTTAATGTTCTGCAAGGCGCAAAAATGCCAAAAACTGTGTTTTTGGACCTTTAATTTCAAAAAATTCCATACCTCCCAGACCCCCCGGCAGGGGCATAAAATTTGAGTCTAGCACACTCGCAATTGTCGCCCTAGGTCGGCCCTGAATATTACAAGCATTAAAGTATACTTGTCTTGTGACATATATTTGTTAATGAACCCAATAGTCTTAACTGCACCATCTCTATAATCTTCATCATTTTTCTAAGTAATTTTTAATACCCAGTCTCATAAAATAGACGCTCATTTCTCAATAGGACGTTATTTCGTAATTTCGTTTTTCTTTCCTCACGAAAAATTGAAAAACGTCGACAAATTAATGAAATTGATGTCGCAGTATTCCGAAGCACATTGTTAGTTGAATCTCAGTTTCAATTTCTGAATTTGAAGATTGTCTTAATCGAAACGTTTTACCATTAAATAGTTTTCAAGCAATTCTTTCAAAAACTTGTTTACGATTTGGTTGTCATGTCATTAATAATCTCATAATGCTTTTGACATTGACAACAAAATGAAGATTACGTTCACGAAACACGTAACTTAATTTCTTCAAAATAAATACATTTGCATCAAATTTCGCTAACAAACAAAATTACTCGAATTAACTCCAGATAAATCTCAGTTCACAGCCGACCCAAAGTGTTGAAATTTCACCGTGAGAAAGGAAATGTAATCATCTTTGGGAAATTAAACAACGACCAGAACAGTTCTAAACTCGTTATCCAGAAGTTTTCCTCGAGGTGTACAAGAGCCAAGACTGCACGAAACAAAAGGAACAATCAGCACCAGACAATCTGGCGAAGCATCTTTCTAGCGGAAAAGCGCCCCAAGCTCGCTATCATATTTCTAAGAAGATTTTCAGGGTTTCCGAAATCATCGATAATTGGCTATGAAGTTGAAAGTATACTGGAATAAATGGGATACAAACATAATTAACTGGGGGGAAGTTGAATAGGCAAGACGAGACTCTGCCAAGCTTTAATGAATTTTGGAATATAGACTATTTATTCGTCGTATTTTCAAAGAAAAACAGAGAAGAGGTTCTTATATCTGTTTGACACCCCCTATAGCACAAATTTCGAATTATGATGTTCAAGATATATATATATATATATATATATATATATATATATATATATATATATATATATATATATACATATATATATATATAATATATATATAATATATATATATATATATACATATATATATATATATATATATATATATATATATATATAATCTTTTTATATTTATTAGCAATAACAGGCTTGCTGAATCTCAAAAAACTCGATTTTATTAAAAAGTTGACGTTTCGCCACGACATTCGTCGCGCGCAGTTCGGGATGACATGCGCATTACGAAAATCTTGAGATAGCTTCGAATTAACAGGTACAAGATCGTTCTTTCCTTTAGCAAATGGTTGTTGAAGAGACCAGTTCATTAATTGTTAAAATTATAGTCAATATCTATTAGACGAATAGTTTGTTAAAGTTTATTAAAATTTATTAAGTATCTGTGGCGTCTGATAGACGGTAAGTTATGAGAAGAAATATAATTATTTCGTATTAATGCATTATCTTGAAAATCTGAATTGATTCCTTATTTCATTTTTCCGCCATTCCTTTTTTTTTCTCATTTATCTATATTAAATTATTTATCTTTCAATATTGAAATAATCATCTTGCATTTCTTAATTTAAAATATTTTTACTTTATTTGCTTATTTCATTCTCTCAATTTGACACAAGATTTTTGTAGGCTAACGATGGCAAATTTCACGTGGTCATATCTTATGTTCAGTTTAATGTTGGAACATATACTGTCTTTCTTAGCATCTTTGCTTGAGATAAATTTAAATGTTAATTTGAATTGGCCATCGATACCCTACAGATATTCTTGGAAAATATTAAGTTTGAGATTGTATGTTGATTTGCCCCGAATTATTTTAGCCACCTTGGTTAGAGCTTAAAGCCACGTTGTCTGAAGTTTGAAATCCACGTTACCTGGAGCCAATATTCACCTTATCTGGAGCTACCAAGAAACGAGTGACAAAAAGGGCAGAAGTCAAGAGTACAATCCATCTACAGAGGAATCTCAAACGTCGATGGAAAATTAAATAAAAGAAAAAATAAAAAGATAAGTCTTATGTAAAAGAAAACAGTAAATACCAACATTTTATTTTGTTATCATTACTGAGAACAACCTAGAACCTTTATATGTCTAACCAATCTCCCTGCTAGCTCGGGCATAAATATATCTTAAAAGGGAGGTTGGTTACAATATATATATATATATATATATATATATATATTATATATATATATATATATATATATATATATATATATATATATATATATAAATATATATATATATATATATATATATACATATATATGTATATATATATATACATGTATATATATAAAAATATATATATATATATAAACATATAAACATGTACATCATAGTAACACATAATACACTTCAAATCGTATCAACATTAGAAGATAAGTTAATTTTTATAATTTAAAACAAAATTGAAGTGGAACTACACATGGCGAATCAAAATCTATTGAGCAGACGTATGTTAACATAAGATCTTTCTTTCTGAATTTCTGCAACCTATTTATTCGTGATAACGCAACTAACTAGCTCCTGAAGAATCAACAAAATTATAGTTACCTGACTATTTCACTCATTCCATTTTTAGTGAGGAAGTTTCCATAGCTACTCTCGTTTCACAGCGATAAAACATGCAAGCCGGCAAAACTTAGCAAGTTATTATTTCATCGATAATATTTTGACATTTCTCGCATTCATAGGTTATTTTCTTGACTTTCTCAAATGTGACCATATTACTGTTAGACATATTTTCTAGTGAAATAGTCATGTCGAATACCACTCGAGATGAAATTTAAGCAGGTAAAATTTCTCTCTTGTCACATTCAAGTTTGTTGCTTAGACAATTTCGCTGATGACATTTTTTCCAAAATTTTGATACAAATATCATTCGCGAAATTGCCTAAGCAACAAACTTCTATATTACAATCGAGAAATTTTGCAGGCAAAATTTCATCTCTAGTGGTATTATATATGATAAATAAACTCCTATATAAAATGTACTATTTAACGATGACATTTTTGTCAGTTTAACAGCGATAAAAAAGGTGCATCCTTTTTTATCACCGATAAAAACGCCTGTTCCTCATAACTAGACTACATCTAGTAGCCGTGGATGCAACTTTAATATTTATTCTGTCAGTGGTGATTATTTAACTTTGTTGATATAAAAACCTGAAAGATGAGTCGTTTTAGTGAAGTTTCGACTGAGCAAATTACGACAAGTTCATCCATATATTCTGCGTTAATTTATCTTGCCAAAAAAACTCAAGCTTTTCTTTTATCAGATAAATTTCTCTTCAACTCAAAGTTTTGCCAATCATGAAATTTACTCGAAAAACTGACATTAGATAAAATTTTATCATATCAGTTTTTCTCGTAAAATTAGTGATTGACAAAACTGTTTCGTTACAAAGAGAAATTTATCCGATAAAAAAAAAGCTCTTGTGTTTTTACTGTCGATAAAAATTGGAACATTGCAGGAAACTTCAATTAGAAATGTCAAAATTCTAAATTTCTTAACGGTGTACAGGGCAGAATTCGTTGAGTAGGTGGCTGTGATTTAAAATTTGGATAGTGTTTTCAAATCTAAACGACTTTTCTAAATGAACTTTCTCAATAATGTCGAAAATAAGAGTAGTGTACTCCTGATCAATATTTCAATTTTTTTTGTTCTCCCCTGCACACCGTTCGGAAATTCAGAATTTCGACATTTCAAATCAAAGTTCTTCGCAATGTACCAATTTCTGTCAAAAATAAAATTTTCTGACAAATGGACAATAAAAAAAGTTTCCCATATGGCGATATATAAACTTTTTTAAACTTACTATATATAAATATTTATATATATATATATATATATATATATATATATATATATATATATTTTATGTAATATATATAATATATATATATATATATATATATATATATATATATATATATAATATATATTTATATATATATATATATATATATATTTATGTATATATATATATATATATATATATATATATATATATATATATATATATATATATATATATATATATATATATATATGTATATATATATAATATATAATATATAATATATATATATATATATATATATATATATATATATAAACATGTACATCATAGATACACAGAATACACTTCAAATCACATTAGAAGAGAAGTTAATTTTTATAATTTAAAAGAAAATTGAATTAGGACTACACATGGTAAATCGAAATCTATTGAGCAGACGTATGTTAACATAAGATCTTTCTTTCTGAATTTCTGCAACCTATTTATTCGTGATAACGCAACTAACTAGCTCCTGAAGAATCAACATAATCAAATTTATATTTACCTGATAATGCTATTTTTGTTCAAATTCACAATTAAATTCTTCTCACATTCGATAAACATTTATCTTAGAGATTTTAAGATCCTAAAACCCTGATTTTTTTCGTTCACAGTCTCTTTTCATATTCCCCTAAAAATCAGCATTATTTCGTAGTAATTTTATAATTAATTAAAATTTAGACTACAACACTTCTATATCTCTGCAGTATTTTATTGTTGAAACATCCTTCGAGTGTAAGCCCAGCAGTTGCTTCTATTATCAAAACTGACTTTAATGTAATTTGAACATACTGAGAACTGCATATGAAGTTTACACAGAAATAGAGATTAGTAATTTGATTTCCAAGTCGGTTTGTCCCTGGTCTGTTGAATTGAGATATTGTCAGAGTAAATATTAGATAACTTAATTAATTATTTCAACGCAGATGTATAAGTATCCTCTCAGAGAACTGAGACTGATGTAGATTCAATAGTTCTTATGTGTGTTTTGATGAGTTAGACCAGGGGTCGGCTAGTAGTTTTAACTAGGGTCCGGATATTGCTCGAAAATTTTTAAACGGTCCAGAAAAAAAACCAACTGATAATAATTAAGTACAGCTATTTATTACCTAAAATTAGTGTGAAAAATTGCATGGGCGGTCTTGAGCCAGGTTTTTAAAGTTTGGTTCTCGTGAAGAACAGCTAATTCGAAGAGTGTCTTCTAAGTGAGCGTCTGTTAATCTCGAACGATATTTGTTTTTCAAAAAATTCTTTTTGAAAAAGATGTTTCGCATATGTATGTCGAGCCAAACATAGTGGCCAAATTGATAGCAAGTTTTTTGCAATTTTGATATTTTTCTGGGACATGTTTGACCAAAAATTCTTCAGTTGACACCTTTTTATATATTTGCAAAGACACATCTTCTTGCAGATCGATTATTTCCATTTGAAGAGATGGCTTTGGCAGATTAAATAACTTGGCAGCCACATCTGTCCATTCGGCTGCTGCATCAACTTCAAAGGGTGACTTAAGAAACAGAGATAGCTTGCCCATCTCTGCAAAGTCTTGGAATCTTGTGGCAAATTCGTTGCTAAGATCGGCCAAAAATTTTGTAAACACTGCAACGTCTTCTTCAGAGTACTCCTTATTATATTCCAGAATTGTCGGAAAATGAACAAATTCTTGTCTTGCAATATCTTTTTCAAAGATATCCAGCTTACGACGAAAAGCAGACACGCTTTGTATCAGATCACATATTAATTTTCCATTTCCTTGTAACTCTGTGTTGAGCGCATTTAGATATTTCAAAATATCTTTTAGAAAAGCCACAACCAACATATTGTGCTTATTTGTTACGAACTTAAGGTGCTTCTTAGCTGCCTGCGTATCTTAGTTTTGCAAGAAGGAGGTTACTTGTTCTTTTATTGACCAAAAACGATATCGATATTGTAAAACAGATTAATTAGATTAGGTATGTACTCAGTTAGATTGGTTCTAAAATATTACGTATTTGTTTATACTTGACATACCTACAATACCTACATTACAATATTTGGCGGTCCGAGGTTCAACCTTTCGCGGTCCGCAAACGGACCGCGGTCCGCCTGTTGCTGACCGTTGAGTTAGACTGTAAGATCTCACTTAGATTAAATTTCAAAAGTTTTGATAAAATTACGAATTTCGTTACGAAACATCAACTTCTTAATGAAGATTCTCTAACTCATATGTTACTACTAAATAACAGTACAACATATATATATATATATATATATATATATATATATATATATATATATATATATATATATATATGCCTCTTAAATATACCACTTTCTCAAGAAAATTCCACAAAGAACTTAATATAATCAAGCAGATAGCAGTCAATAATGGGTATGATCCAAACATAATAGACAAAATAATTAGGAAGAAAAATCATAAAATCATAAAATGGCAATTTCACACGTATTTTCATTGATCAAACCAGAAGGAATTGAATATAATAGTTCAACTTATTTCGGCAAAGCTTCCAACAACTAACAATCCTTCTTCTTTTATCTAGATTTCAATTTAGCATTCAGAACAAGAAATAGTCTAGGAATATACATAAAAAACAACAAGTCAAAAATAGATAAGCTCAATAAATCGGGAGTTTATAAACTCAAATGCGGAAATTGCCATAATATATATGTAGGTCGGACACATTTTCAGAAAAAGGTTTACTGAGCACTGGCGAAGTTACATAAATCATAACGAATATTCAATATATGCTAAATACTTAATAAAAGAGAAACATGACTTCAATTCGGATTTTGAAATTCTATATTTCGGAAAAAAAGGTTCAAAATTAAATCTTATGAAAACTTAAGCAATTAATAGGCATAAAAATTCCCAGAAGTTACTTAATAACCAATTGGATGTGAACTGCTCCCCCCTTCTCAACCTTTTCAATGAATAAAGTTAGCTTATTCTCAGAATGGATTTCCCAAATTTATAATTGTACTTTGCAAACCTTGCATTAGATATTTCAGTTTTAGTTTGAAATTCGCACCTGAAGAAGCTTTAGTGTCAGCGAAACGCGTTGTGCGTCTATTGTTGTCAGGGCCGGCCTAAGGGGTGTGCGAAGTATGCAGCCGCACACTCAAGCCTTTTGGAGGGGCATTAAATTGACCAATTTTTGTAAAAATAATAATAAATTTGGAAAATTTTTTGAAACTGATTTGAATATTGGGCAGAAATATTTAAACTATACTCGCCGGCATATCATTGGAAGCTTGGACACTAAACAGCTGTATACTCCCCTCTACACCCCTCGCCCAGCGTCGTTGTCAGTTTGTGGATTGAAAAATTAATTCACACAGCTAAAACTCCCAAGCATCCAATGATTTGCCGCTGACTATAGAAGGAATTTTGTCTTAAAACTATTATAGTTAAAATTCAATGTAAAACCGAAGATCTACCCGGCTACCCCAATGAGTTCTGAAATACAGTCTGATGCCCTTGACCAGGGTCAGTAGAACAGTCGTCTCGTGGCGGGACGCGGAAAGTGTTGTGACTCATTTTCCTACCTACCTCCCTCCCCCTCCCCCGGCTTTGCTTTTCTAGGCAATTAGCGTCTGAAATTAAGATCGTAGCGCCGGAACGGCTAATATCGGTACTAGAGCATGGGTCATTATCGGATTGTTTACATTGATTGGTAATGGTATTTACGCTCATTTCATTTTGAGTTTTCAAACGTTTAGTTATTTGTGTTTTTTTGGACTTCGTATTTTCCAGTGGTTCATTGTGTTTCGATTGAGGACAATATTATCTCTGTTCAACAGTAGATAACCTACCTATATCAAGTTATTTGCACTGAGTTTTTATCATTGAACATGAAAATCAATAATAAAATAAAGGAGAGGACGAATAAATTAATTGGTTAGAGGAACTATGTATACATCATGAAAAGGCAGTATGATAGAACACCTATTTATTTGAAAAGTAAAAAAACTTTCAAAACTTTCAAGAAAACATCTCTGACATGTCTACTTTCATTACCTACTGAAGAGGTTTTGAGTATAATGGACAAAAGTAAGTAGTTACCAGCAAAACTGAAAGAAAAAACATGAAATAAAAGAAGAATTAACATGAATACTGATTTGAACGTAATGAGTTATTATATTTTTTAAATTTTTCTACGTACCTATAACAGCTTTCCTGAAAGTACGTTGGACTTTTAAGAGTCTGGTTTTTTTATAGAATCTCTGTTTATCCTGGTTAAATAATTGAATATTTTAGTTTTTATCTAGCTATAGAGCCAAGTTTTATTTCATACTTACATTGTTACATGAAAGAAAATACAATTATCTAGAATCTCTGGATGATGGGCCAGGTGCAGATTCCGATAAAAGTTGAAGATTTTTGGTTGGAATAGCATTGGATTTCAAAAAAAAGTTTTCGGTAAGCTGAAAATTGCACATTATCAGTTGGTATAATTCAATATGAAAAAATCCACAAACTTACTGCAGGGAAAATAATTATTTTCAGTAAACTGTAAAGAACAACTCTCTTATGTTCACAAGAACAATGAAGAGTTAAGCTTTCATCAGTTTATTTGACATAATAGTGGTTATAGTACAAAGAAGAGTACTGAACATCTCAAGTCAAACAATAATGAATCAAATTGTCATACATAAATTTAATGTTCTACAAGGAAAGTGCACAGAAAATGTGTTTTTGGACCTTAAATTTCAAAAAATTTCATAACCCCCAGAGGGGGGTATGAAATTTTTCCGGGTGGCAGGGGCATAAAATTTGAGTCCAGCACACTTGCAATTTTCGCCTTAGGCCGGCCCTGATTGTTGTTTTATTATATATGAAAATCGTTAAGCTCAGAGTTTCATATCTCAATCATGTTAACAATTGATTTTCATCCAGTTATGGCCTAATCAATTCAAATATATATATTTATATATATATATATATATATATATGTATATATATATATATATATATAAATATATATATATATATATATATATATATATATGGGACCCTTACTATTTTCTTTATATATATATTCTCTGACTGATTTTCCACTTGAGAATGGTAATGGTAGTTTCATATGCTGATGATACCGTTGTAAAATTTGTAGGGGAAACGTGGGAAGAAAGTATATGAATACGCCGCTCATGGTCTGAGTAAAATAAAAAATTGGCTTGATTCATTTAAACTTTACTTTAAAATGTTGACAAAACTAACTATATAGCTTTCTCCCTAACAATGGCAAATCGACCCAATTATGATCACAGAAATGTGAATGGATTTGAAAATGCAATAAAAGAGGTACAATACACCAAATATTTAGGAGTAATTATTGATCGCAATCTCAAATGGAAACAAAATGTAATAAGGCTGACAATCAATATAAGAAAATTAATTCGGAAATTTTATACCATTAGAGAGATGTTGAACGAACATCTTCTGATTTGTGTTTATAGAGCTCTTGTGGAATCTCTACTAAGATATGCCATAATTATATGGGGAAGTTCATATGAAAATACACTAAAACCTTTAAAAACAGTACAAAACTAGATACTTAAAATCATTTTTCGAAAAAATAAAATGTTTCCAATATGTCACCTTTATAATGAGAAGATCCTTTCAACAAGATCTTTATTTATATTGAGTGTTTGCTATTATATATATATATATATACATATATATATATATATATATATATATATATATATATATAGATATATATATATATATATATATATATATATCGAAATCCTACAATAGGAGAGCAAAACAGTAATTCCTATAGTACTAGATTTAATGCTAAAGAAAACCTTAAAATACCTAATAGCACCACAAATTTAAGCCTTAGATCTATTGACTATCTGGGTGTTAAAATTCACAATATCTTACCAATAGCAATAAGAGTGGAACTTAACAAAAAAAGTTATATCCAGAGATGTAAGTCCTTTATAGCGAATAATATTGAAAAGTTTGCAACATTGCTTTGACTTATTTTCCTTGAATGTTCTGCTTATTTACCTTGAATTGTCTGTTTGATTTGGTTTGAATTGTTTTGATTTATTGATTTGTAGTACACTGTCTATAATTTAAATTTAGGTATATAAATAAGTATTGGAACTGTTAGAACATTGGTACATACAGGAATTGAGTTTTCTAGGTACCAAACTAATTAATATAGAATAAATTTATTATATTATAGATAGAAAACCTGTAACAAATTTGATTGTAATTAATAATAATAATAAATAATAATAATAATAATAATAATAATAATATATATATATGTATATGTATATATGTATATATGTATATATGTATATATATATATATATATATATATATATATATATATATACTAGTATATATATATATATATATATATATATATATATATATATATATATATATCATCCTCATCATCACTCAGCTCTCTGCGTCCACTACTGGACATAAGCCTCCCCCATTTCTGCCCATTCCTTCCTGTCTTGAGCTCTTTGTATCCAGTTGCCTGCACATCTCTTTAGATCGTCCGTCCAACGTGTAGGAGGTCTTCCCTTACTTCTTTTGTCCAAGCGCGGTCTCCACTCGAGCAGCCTCTTCGTCCATCTCCCGTCCGTCATTCGTGCCACATGTCCAGTCCACTTCCACTTGAGTTTGCGAATTTGGACAACTACATTTGTGACGCCGGTTCTTCTTCGTAGATCATCATCTTTTATATGATCCCGCAATGACACCCCGAGCATGGACCTTTCCATCTTGCGCTGTGTTACCATAAGTTTGTTAGCACTTGCTGTAGTTAGTGTTAAGGTTTCAGCTCCATAGGTCATGACCGGCAACACGCATTGATCAAACACTTTCCTCTTCAAACATTGTGGTATGTCGCTTTTAAAGACGTCCGCAAGCTTTCCATAGGCTGCCCAGGATAGTGTAACTCTTTTTTTTATTTCGCACGTTTGGTTGTCTGAGATTTGGACCTCATGACCAAGATAATTATACTTGTTCACCAAAGCTACTTCCTCATCACCAATGAAAATTTGCTCACTGGGAACTAAATTTGTCATATATTTTGTTTTTGAGATATTCATTTTTAGACCTATGTCAGCACATGCGTTTTGTAGTTCCCGTAACATATCTTTAATGTCTTTAAGGTTATCTGCTAGCAAAACTATATCATCCGCAAAACGTAGATTTGTTAAGTTTCGACCGTCTATATTTAGGCCCTTGTTTTCCCAATTTAGTTTTTTAAAAACATACTCCAAGACTGTTATGAAGAGCTTGGGCGATATCGTATCTCCCTGTCTGACACCTCTGCCGATTTGAATGCGTTTGGTATTTTCATGGAGTTTTACCATTATTGAAGCATTTTTGTAGATATTGTAAATCAGCTTTGAGTATCTGTAATCAACCCGACATTCCTGTAATGCATTGAGGACCGCCTTCGGCTCTACCGTGTCGAAGGCCTTTTGAAAGTCTACAAAAGCAAGTACTAGTGGTCTATTGTATTCGATGCTTTTTTCAATCACCGTTTTTATGCTCTGCAAATGATCATTAGTTCCAAATTTAGCACGGAAGCCCGCTTGCTCTTGAGGCTGATAGAAATCCAGTTTTTTCTCAAGTCTTGCTGTTATTATTTTTGTGAACAGTTTATATATATATATATATATATATATATATATATATATATATATATATATATATATATATATATATATATATATACAATTAATATAAAATCCACTCCAAATAACGTTGATCTAAAAAATTGAGTGTTGAACTCTCAGACTAAAATAAATTAATAAGAGAGAACTCTGAATTTTCTCATATTATCTGAAAATTCAATCAGGACTCCTTCTGATTGACGGCCACCTTGGCCCTCCAAGTTATTTGCTGTCGTGTAATTACTTTTTCTTTTGGCTAACTTTGTTTGTACTTCTCGAACGCGATAAAGCTGTTGAAAAGAAGAAAGTCTCATGAATATTTCGGATCCTCCGTTTTCCTTACTACGAAGTGTTTGAGGTGTAATCTTTTAAAACTTCGAATGCATTGATGTTGACTTTAGTCTTTAGCTGGGACAACAAAAAGTTAAGTCGAGCCAGTTCCGTTGATTGTTTGAAAAAATTCGACTATGATTATTGTCTCGAAAGAGTTTTTCAAGATGGTTCATATATTTTTTTAAATTTTCATTCAAATTTTAGATTCTATGAAATTTCAGTTTATATTACTCTATAGAAATTACTTACTAAATTTCATGAAATCCATCAAGAAGCACCGCAAATTAGATAATGTGTTTTGGCTTCAAATATAACCAGACTTTGGAACCTAACCAATTTGGCATTGTTTTTCATGTACCAACATCAGGGCCGGATTAACCATTAGGCAGAGTAAGCAATTGCCTAGGGCCCACGCATCGACTAGGGGCCCGTGCACGCAACAAGAAAAAAAAAATTTCATCGAATGAAAATTTTATTTGAAAATTTGTATGAAATTCCTCAACAAAATTATTGCTTCCTTTCGACGCTTGTTGTTGATTGATGAAATACTTCATACATACAGAACCATCTAGTATCGAGTAGTAGAACTAATAAACTGTCTCTTCGTTCAAAAATGTCTCGGAACCGTTTGAATTCATTGTCGATAATGGCCATTGAAAATGATGTATCAGAAAGGGTCAACTTCCAAGATTTTGAACATAGAACGATTTTGTTTCTAAAAAAGTTAGAAGAGTTAATATTTAAACTTACTGTACTGTACAAAAACAATAAATATCTTGGAAGTTGACTTTTTTTAATTTGTACTTCACAAAACTGTTTTCTTTCGTTTATTGTATTTTATTGCGTTTAACAAGATCAAATTTAATTTAACCGCGTCCCTTCTCATTTATTTTTCCTAACCGATCATGCAACCGGGATCATCATTCATCACTTATCTATAACTTATTCATTAAGACCATTTCAATAAAGCTAACGAGTAAGGTAATGTGATGCTGCAACATCGTGTCAAAGTAACCATGTTGATGCAATATCACATAAGACTTTGAAGTAACAGGATACCTGGAGTCGATCATCTGGAAGTAACTTACATTATTTTATCAACTTGCAAATACCTGGGGCTCGGACAGGGTTGTTGCCTAGGGGCCCGGACAGGGTTAATCCGGCCCTGACCAACATATCTTTTACTTGGACAAATGTGATACTCTTATATTAAAAATATAATCCCACCTCGAATTAGGTTGTAACCTTGTGATAGACTTATTGATATACTAATTTAAAGGAGAAAAAGGCTGTAGGTACCCTAATGAACTAGTACTATTGTAAGGATTCAACCCATTGAATCAATTTCTTTTTATCGATTTTTCTCTGAGTAAATAAATTCATGCATTGAAAATGCACAAGCAAGAATGCTCCGTCACCAAACTCGTGTTGTTTTCTCAATCTTTTTTTCACATACCAATTCTCAACCCCTTATGTCAATTCGGACTGTGAAGCTAATCGAAACGTTGAAACCTAGGAGATTATATGAAATATTCAGATTAAATGGAGACAATTGAAAAAAATATTTGAAATCCCCAAAAGAGAATACACTAACCACAACTCAACACGTCACAAACTTCAACCCCTAACTCAATCTGCAGAAGTTGTGAAGTTGTGTAAAAAACTAAAAACCTCTCAGAAATTTAGAAGCGGTTATAGAAAAAATTCCACAAGAGACTTCACTAACAGTAAATTGATTCACATACAATTTCAACCCACTAACTCTATTTGGTAGGCAAATCCCTACCCAAAGTTCAAAAATTCCGAAACTTGCTAGTTTTGTTCTGCCTCGAGAATCGCCCCATTTGAAAAAATTCACCGAAAATTGGATTAGATTACATATTTGAAATATTGGAATTTGTATTGACTGGCTCCTTCGCCATTTTGTATGAGAATATAATCTTTTCTTCAGCCCAAAAACGTAAAGAAAAAACCACGTGTTTCCCTCCATCTCAAATATGTTTCAGAAAAGCTGCTTGAGTTATTAAGATGGACTCCTTCAGCCAGATCACTTGTATGTACAAGTGCATGAAAGATGGGTTAGACCCGATATATATTGAAGAGCGGAGATGAGGTGGGGTTCAGAGAATGAAAACTCGATGTCCCTCACGGTGCTTTTATACCCCACACCCTATTTCACTCTATGTGAATTTTTATACATTAATTACAATTTATTACACCTATTCCCAAATTTATTACAATTGCAGAACTCAAGTTATAAGGTTGTGTGTGCACCACACTTATACCATATTAATTATTTTTGATTCAGAACTTTTCTGTAATCAATTACAATTAATTACCATTTCCGGCCTCATTACAATTCCAAAATTCCAAAAAAGTAGCTAGCGCATCAAAAAACTATGACAATAACACATAAATATAAAGATATTCATTCATTACAATAGCCCCCACTCGGTTTTATGTATACATTAAATGGTCAGCCTGATTAAGAAAATAATAACAAAGAGCTGCAGGTGAGTAGGGTAGTGTAATAATTCATAAGAATTTTTACGCCACAAAAATTATAGAATTATCGAAATTATAATAGAAATACAGGGTTTTCTATTTATTACAATAGCCCTCTCGGTTTTATCGAACAAAAATTGGTCAGCAAGATTAAGAAAATAATAACAAAGAAACTGCAAGTGAGTGGGGTAGTGTAATAATTGATAAGAATTTTCACGAGACAAAAAATTATTGAATTATCGAAAATAAGATAGAACTACAGGGTTTCCAATTTATTACTATACCCTCCTCTCCTGCAGCTTTTTTTTCTTAATCCTGGTGACCATTTTTTGTATCGATAAAACCGAGTGGGCTGTTGTAATAAATTGAAAACCCTGTATTTCCACCTTATTTCGATAACTCTATAATATTTTGTCTCGTGGAAATTCTTATTAATTATAACACTATATTTTCTATAATTTTTTGTCTCGTGAAAATTCTTATCAATTATTACACTACCCCACTAACTTGCAGCTTCTTTTCCATTATTTTCTTAATAGTGCTGACCTTTTTTGTATCGATAAAACCGAGTGGGCTATTATGATAAATTGTAAACCCTGTATTTCTATCATATTTTCGATAATTCTGTAATTTTATGTGTCCTGAATATTCTAATCAATTATTACACTACCCCACTCACTTGCAGCTTCGTTGTTATTATTTTCTTAATCTTGCTGACCTTTTTTTGTATTTATAAAACTTAATGGGCTATTGTAATGAATGAATATCCTTATATTTATGTATTATTGTCATAGTTTTTCGATGCGCTACCTACTTTTTGGAATTGTGGAATTGTAATGAGGCCGAAAATGGTTGTAATTTATTGTTATTAATTGTAATTAATTGTAATGAATTACAGAAAAGTTCTGAACCAAATATAATCAATATGGTATAAGTGTGGTGCAGCTTTAGACTAATTCTACACCACAACCTCATAACATTAGTTCTGAAAGTGTAATAAATTTGGAAATAGATGTAATAAATTGTAATCAATGTGTGATTAGTTCACGTAAGGTAAAATAGGGTGTGGGGTATAAAAGCTGGTGCACAGTGAGAGACATATTGCCCAGCATTCATCTTTGTAAGTTTGCAAGGAGTGACTTATCTACGCCATGAGAAAACCTCTGAGAAAAACTCAAAGCAGACCAGTTGAACCCGGAGTTCGAACCCAGGACATGCCAAATGCTAGCTAGCAAGAGTCCAATAACTAGCTCGTTGAAATATATTTACATGAAAGTTAAATTATTCTATTGTCATCCAATACATTTGAAATATCTCTTAATCATATATTGAGTTCACTCGTTAGTTACACACATGTAGCTTATATAAAACATGTAATATTCTAAACAGGTTCATATCAGAAAATTGAATAAAATAACCGTTTTCTTAATTACAAACAATTTTAAAACTGTCACATCAGTTTCGACTTCAGAATTAGAAATTCTAGCCAAATATTCAACATTTTATAATTTTCCAGATCTTGTCTTCCCCTGGGTCATTTACAACTAAAAAGAAGTTATTCCAGAACTCCGACAACATCTCCGAAAGCTCCCCACAGCCTCATCGACAGATTACACTTGTTCTAGCCCTTATCCGCTAACTAATAGCGCCATAAATCCCTTCTTTATTCGCGCACCCGTACTCCCTTATGCACCAGAGGGTTGTAGGTTACGGAGATGAGGTCCGTTCATTCGAAATTATGGCAAAACTGTTCGGTGCAGGGCTTAGGTTGGTTTAATTCTCACTAATCCATCGAGGCGTCTACTATTTATCTGGAGCGTCGTGGATTAGTGGCTAGTGTTGTTGCAGTTCACAATGGATATGCAGAAAGAGGGGCGAATGACCTTTTTCAAATTGAAATGAACCTTAACAATTTCAGGGAAAAAATGTATAATTCTACGTCTGCCATTAATTGAAACAACGAAGTGTTTCAGAAACGTGAAATGAATTTTTTATAATTATATATACAGAGTGACCCAGAGCTACGTAATCGGTCCATAACTTTATTTTCATTGAAGATATCGATATGAAATTTTCAGAGCAAATATTACCTGACTGAGTCTATTTTTCAAAATTATTTTGAAGAAAATTGCACTTCCGGTTTTGCCGGAAGTGATATCAACTTTGTTATTTCAAATGGAATACCCTGTATATTTTTCGATTTTCGAATTTCTTATGTAATTTATAATAAAATTGTCATGACATTCTTTCTACCTAAAATGAACAGTTTGCGAGTTATTAATTTTTTTCGTAAAATTTTGACAGTTGCGTCTTCAACAAAAATAGGCTATAACTTCTTTGTTAGTAGGTCTACTGGTATGCGGTTTAGATTTTTGTAACCTTGAAACATTGTTTTATTTATTCAATGTCAAAATTTTCCATATTTCTAATTTATTTCTTGATAAAATCTAGGTTGAAGTTAGGCAAATTTCAAACGTTAATAACTTTCTTATTTCTAATGGAATGCTGTGTATATTTTTCCATTATTGAATTTGCTATTCAATTACCTTTCGATTTGTATAACCATTTCCTATACCTAAAGTTAATAATAACAAAGATATTTTACAATTTTGTGATAATTTATATATCAATACACTTGAGAAATCGACTAGCGAGTTATTTTGACGTATCCATGGATACCAATTACGAAAATTGTATAAAATTTAATTGTGTCACCTTTTCTGCTCATTAGGTTTGTAGCACCTGATGCTGATATCCGAAAAGATATTGAAAAATTAGTAATTCTAAGACGTTAATATTCAATAATTATTATTGTTGTTTATAAACAACATATGTTTGTAGTAGACTGATGTCAAATTGCAATGTCAAGTTTGACATTATCATTTTGGTCAGGAGGAGTTCATTCGCATGATCCAACAGTTACTCCAAATTATACATTTCAATGTTATACAGAAAGAAATCAATGCTCTGCTTGTTCATTACCCTTCACTCCGACGTGCCCCGGCACCCAGAGGAGGATCACTTTGTTGTTCCTGCCCAGATCGTTTAGTTTATCTAGGCATTCACAAACCATCTTTGAGTTGATGTTATAAGAGCTCAACGCTTTGATGGCTGCTTGGCTATCGGAGAGGATCGCAATTTCCTTGTTCCGGTATTTCCTATCTAGGTTGAACTGAATGCACCTTTCTATGGCGTGAATTTCCGCTTGAAAAATACTAGGGAACTGGCCCATGGGTTCTGAGTATTTGGTACGAGGCCCAACGACTCCTGCTCCAGTTTCTTCGGGAGTTTTAGACCCGTCCGTATACCATATTATGGTGTTCTTCTCCAGTGCTCGAATGGATTCTATGCTCCATTCCTTCTTGGTATTTAGTTCCGTTCGAAATAATTTCTTGAAACTAAATTTCCTGGTAATTTCGTCAGTTGGGAGGTCAGCAAGGTGTGCACTTCCGGTAAGGGTTGAGTCCCTTGTACCGTATGCAGCACCTTTGAGTCCAACTTTAGCCAACCTGAGGTTTGCTCCCCAAGCAGTTCTCCTCACCATGATGTGGAGAGGAGTGAGGTCCAGAACTACCTCTAGTGCTGCTGTTGGAGTCGATCTCATTGCTCCTGTTATACAAAGACATGCTAGTCTTTGCACTTTCTCCAAGGATTTCTTTGCTGTAGTGAGTTCGGTTCTGCCATACCACACTACTGCTCCGTAGGTGATCATAGGTCTCACTATCATGGTGTACATCCATCGCAGTATTGATGGGTTACAGCCCCACGTTTTTCCTGCGATGTTCCTGCACACCATCAGTGATGATTTTGCCTTGTTAACGATCTTTTCTACGTGCATGTTCCAGAGTAGTTTTGAGTCTAGGGTGAGCCCTAGATACTTCACAACTTGCTGCCATTCTAAGTCTGCTCCGTCGAGACGAATAGTCCTTAAGTGCTGAAGCTTTGTTCTTCTAGTGAAGGGTACCACTGTGGTTTTTGATGCGTTAATTCTCAATCCCACCGAGAGGCACCACCTTTTGGTAGTCTCTAGCTCCCTTTCTATGAGGTCGCAGAGGGTTCCTTCGAATTTACCTTTGGCCATGATGACTATGTCGTCCGCATAGCCGAGGCAAATGACTCCGTTCCCGGTCAGTGTTTCGAGTAATTCGTCCACTACAAGACTCCACATCAGAGGTGATAGTACCCCTCCTTGTGGGCATCCCCTGTTTGTACTGATCCGAAAGGTGTTCTCGCCCACCTTCGTTTCGGCCGTTCTTGTAGCCAGCATTTGGCACATCCATCTGGATGTGGTTCTGTCCACTCCCTTGTTCATTAGGGCCCTTTTTATTGCTTATATATATATATATATATATATATATATATATATATATATATATATATATATATATATATACGTATATATATATATATATATATATATATATATATATATATATTAGTAGTTTTAGTGGAAACAGGAAATTTTCACGAAATTACAAAACCTTATTATTGTAATAAGTTTTTTCAAACGATTTTCTGAAAAGCCTGATTACCGTTAAATTAACTCTATAGTTTTCAGAAAACATAGTAACTCACCTAATTTATCAACTGAGTTCTCAAAATCAATTATAAAGATAAAACTCACTTACATAGATTGATTTAGGGGGATATTTAACGTCCAGTTACATTGAAAATAGACTTTCGATTGAAGAACTTGTATAAGAGCTTCATTGAAACTTAATGATGTCCAAGGTAAAATTTTTTATACTACGTGGATCAAGTGCTTAAATTCACTCATCCGACACTTAGGAACGTTAGAGCCAACTCAGTTGTAATCTTCTCCACGACTTATCCCTTACGGAAATGAAAATAAATATCCCCCTTAAATCCCATCTTGAAACGACAGACTGACCCGTATAATTGTGACAAGTTGGACATATATTCTTTTTTCGCGCTCATAAAGGAGGTGGAAAGCATAGATTCCCTTCGGGCGAAAAAATAAAGTCCGGATTAGTGCTGAAAATCAACTTCGTTCATTTTCAGGGTACTCTAAATGTCATTTTCTCTGGAAGATGGATTTGAGGGAAATGCGTTTCATTTTTAGACAACGTTATTGCGGAAGCGATGTCGTTCCTTTTTCACAGAGAACACTTTTTATCTTACCGATTCAAATGAAGAGGATATCAAAACGCATCTGGTAAAAAATTATGTGTGGAACAGATTCGCTGACATTTGGTTTGTAGTTTGAGTTTCTTTGTTTTTTTTTAAGAAGCTTTAGAAAACATCTATTACTAAATGACGAAATCTCTCACGGATGTTTGAGGTTAATGATTAGAAATGTCGTTAGAAAGATAGAACACATTTTTAAGTAATTTCAAAAGAGTCGAATTTAACAACTTTCTTTCTATCACGTGCGCAAGTTGAAATTCATTATAATATAAAGTAACCCACTATATATTGTCATTTGCATGAAGTAAGAATAGAAACATTTCATATAATATCTAATATAATTCATATAAAATGAATATATATTTTTATATTCACTGTGTCATTATATGTTGAAGGAAACATTCATTCACCTAAGTGAAATACGTAAATCAGCCCAGAAGAATTAGATATTAGGAAATAAAGAGGCCACGGACTCATATTTAGGTGACCACTGTACTACTATAAATGAATGTTTCCTTTAACCTAGAATGAGACAGAAAATATAAAAAAATTCAACAGAATCTCTCTTTGGCCCTTATCAGCTGAGAATGTGTAACAATTTTGCAAAAATATATCAATAGACTTGAAAGATATATATATATATATATATATATATATATATATATATATATATATATATATATATATATATATATATATATATATATATATAATCTCTTGATAATTATTAGCAATAACAGGCTGGTTGAATCTTAAAAAACTCGATTTTATTAAAGAGTTGACGTTTCACTTCGATATTCGTAATTGAAATTTCTTTGACATTTATTGATGTGAAAAAATTGAAAAAATAAGGCTGCTTTGTCTTGCTAGTTATTTATTATATGCTATTCAGTCTAATATTAACATTCAAAAATGTTATGATTAGATGGTAAGGGAAACCAAAGAAACCTTCACCTACGTAATGTTTGAAAATAAAAATAATAGGGTATTATTTATCTAACAACAAAGAAATGAGTCATGGGAAAACATTAAAGATGTGGAGTAAAATTATCGGTATAGTACGTTTATATGGAAGCAGCCGTTGACACGTGTTTCGGACTCTTTGGTCCTCATCAGAACGGCGTAGACAAAGCAGCCTTATTTTTTCAATTTTTTCACATCAATAAATGTCAAAGAAATTTCAATTACGAATATCGAAGTGAAACGTCAACTCTTTAATAAAATCGAGTTTTTTAAGATTCAGCCAGCCTGTTATTGCTAATAATTATCAAGAGATTGAAAATAGATCACAGGCAACAACAATTCGAATAAATAATTATATAATATATATATATATATATATATATATATATATATATATATATATATATATATATATATATATATATATATATATATATATATATATATATATATATATATATATATATATATATATATATATATATATATATATATATATATATATATATATATATATATATATATATAATAAGGATAATAATATTTGGGTATAGCAGCAAGCTAAACGTGTACTCTTATAACACTATATTTCCGATATTTCGACCATGATTATTGTCATCTTCAGGGAAGCTACAAAATAAGCACAAAAGAAAATCAAGAAATGCTCCACAATGGCCAACAGTAACAATACTCACTGTGTCTTTGAGAATGATTGCAAAAGATGTAAAAATCGAGATACAGCATTATTGATTTCTATAAAACATTATTGATCGAGAACACAAAATGTGATGATCATCAACTAACATTATAAGGTAAAATGGTCACAATAAAATAAAATAAAACACAATTAATTTAGAGGAAACAAACATTTCTGAGTCATTTATACTTCTGGCTATTTTATTTGTTAGCAGTGACCAATCTGTGAACCATAATTATCATATTTTCACATTGAAGTTTTCTTGGTTTGATGTTGTCTATGTCTACTTTCTTGATCAAGATGGCTGGTCGCGTCTCTTTTTCAGTCAATATGTAATGACGAATTAGTTATATTCTTTTAGTTTTTAACTTAACTTAACTTCAACGATGTTTGTTTCCTCTAAATTAATTGTGTTTTATTTTATTTTATTGTGACCATTTTACCTTATAATGTTAGTTGATGATCATCACATTTTGTGTTCTCGATCAATAATGTTTTATAGAAATCAATAATGCTGTATCTCGATTTTTACATCTTTTGCAATCATTCTCAAAGACACAGTGAGTATTGTTACTGTTGGCCATTGTGGAGCATTTCTTGATTTTCTTTTGTGCTTATTTTGTAGCTTCCCTGAAGATGACAATAATCATTGTCGAAATATCGGAAATATAGTGTTATAAGAGTACACGTTTTGCTTGCTGCTATACCCAAATATTATTATCCTAATTGCATCCTAACTAGTCAGCAAAGACTACCCTTCTTCTATATATATATATATATATATATATATATATATATATATATATATATATATATATATATATATATATATATATATATATATATATAAAATATTAAATGAAAAATCAAATTGGTCTGCTCGACATACGGAACCAACCATAAACAAGTTTTTCGGACTTTGGTTTTGGTCTTCATCAGAACGGTGTAGTATGGGATTCGAAGTTGGGAAGTGAAAATAAACATATCCTGGAAGCTTACGTCAGAACTCTCCGTTATCAGAGATTTATTCAACTCCGCCAAGGCGGCAATTTATGGAAAATCGGACCATGGTTATGAAATAATATATTAAAATAAATTTTTACGATTTCCCGTGGAGGACACAAATTATCACCATTGCGAAATTTGATCAAATCTCGTACATTGGTCAGTTATAACGGAAGCCGCAAATTGATCGATTATCTTCTATAGCAGGAAATTTTGTTGATTGCTCATTTTCACTTTTTCAAGTTTTCCAACCCGTGCTTGGCTACGTCATTCTGATGAGAACCAAAAGGTCCGAAACAAGTGCCAACGTATTCTTCTATATGCGAATCACACATCAGACTGAAAATTTTATTTTATATATATATATATATATATATATATATATATATATATATATAATCTCTTGATAATTATTAGCAATAACAGGCTGGTTGAATCTTAAAAAACTCGACTTTATTAAAAAGTTGACGTTTCACTACGACATTCGTAGTTTTTCAAAACTTTTGAAAAAATTGAAATTTCTTTGACATTTATTTGAAAAAATTTGAATAGACAAAGACTACTTAGTCTCGCTGAAATTTTTTTCCCGAATGTGGTTGTTCTTTGTTATTTATCACGTGCTATTCAGTCTAAAATCAACATTCAAAATTGTTATCATTAGATGGCAAGGGAAACCACAGAAACCTTTACCTACGTAATGTTCGAAAATAAAAATAATAGGGTACTATTTTCTAACAACAAAGAAATTAGTCGCAGGAAAATATTAAAAAAGTAGAGCAGAATTATCGGTATAGAACGTTTATATGGAAGCAGCCGTTGACACGTGTTTCGGACTCTTTGGTCCTCATCAGAACGGCGTAGCAAAGCATTGGATTGAAAATTTGGAGATGAAAATAGTACAACAAATAAAAACCTCTGCTACGGAAGACAATCACACCTTTGTGGACTATTGTTTGAACTCTCCGGTTTGGGAGATTTGGTCAAACTCTGCCACGGAAGCGATTAATGTCATCCGGGAGATCTCAGAACGAGTAAATAAACAATAATAAAGAAATTAGTCGTGGGAAAATATTAAATAAGTAGAGCAAAATTATCTGATGAGGACCAAAGAGTCCGAAACACGTGTCAACGGCTGCTTCCATATAAACGTTCTATACCGATAATTCTGCTCTACTTTTTTAATATTTTCCTGCGACTAATTTCTTTGTTGTTAGATAAATAGTACCCTATTATTTTTATTTTCGAACATTACGTAGGTAAAGGTTTCTGTGGTTTCCCTTGCCATCTAATGATAACAATTTTGAATGTTGATATTAGACTGAATAGCACGTAATAAATAACAAAGAACAACCACATTCGGGAAAAAAATTTTAGCGAGACAAAGTAGTCTTTGTCTATTCAAATTTTTTCAAATCAATAAATGTCAAAGAAATTTCAATTTTTTCAAAAGTTCTGAAAAACTACGAATGTCGTAGTGAAACGTCAACTTTTTAATAAAATCGAGTTTTTTAAGATTCAACCAGCCTGTTATTGCTAATAATTATCAAGAGATTAAAAATAGATCACAGGCAACAACAATTCGAATAAATATATATATATATATATATATATATATAATTGTTGTTGCCTGTGAACTATTTCTAATCTTGTGATAATTATTAGCAATAACAGGCTTGTCGAATCTCAAAAAACTCGATTTTATTAAAAAGTTGACGTTTCGCCACGACATTCGTGGCTTTATCAAAACTTTTGATAAAGCCACGAATGTCGTGGCGAAACGTCAACTTTTTAATAAAATCGAGTTTTTTGAGATTCAACAAGCCTGTTATTGCTAATAATTATCAAGAGATTATATATATATATATATATATATATATATATATATATATATATATATATATATATATATATATATATATATATATATATTTGAAAGGTAGTTTGTCCCATTATATATAAAAATATTGCACAATGCTTTGTTAAGTTGATGAATCAAAACTGTGATTATCTTCATGAAAATAACAGGAAAAATTTCTCTACTAATTCTGATATAAATGAATCGTAATTGCGCTCGATTTTTATGAGAGATACTGAGGATATAATGTGGTTTTGTTACATAAGATTCACATGATTGTTCCACTAATTTATTTTCATAAAATTTTCTGTCATCAAGAGAAGTAAACCTATATTTTCTGGTCCAAATTTCGACATTAAATCACATCGAATAAAAATTGCAGAAGGGCGTGACCGATCGAGAAGTGAAGCGATAAAACAAAATACGCGCATTTGAAAATAAAGTGTCACGGGTGAAAAATGGAAATAAAGCTCTGTTTTGTTTAGTAACAGAGAGCGCTTAATGAACATAGCTGATAAGAGAGTTCATCAATCCGAATCCAACCGCTTCAAAATTATCTGTTTTCATATCCCTTTCGTAGATTATCCTTATTCAATTTGAAATATTATATAGATTAACGAGGCAGAAGTTGATACGGCAACTTCCAGTTTACGTATTAGACATAGGCGTTGTTGGCTTAGAACAAGGCTGCCCGCGGGCCACGATGTGGCCCGCGAACGAATTTTGAATGGCCCGCGAACGAATTTTGAATGGCCCGCGAACGAATTTTGAATGGCCCGCGAACGAATTTTGAATGGCCCGCGAACGAATTTTGAATGGCCCGCCGCCCGCGTGAGCAAGTTTAAAAATTGCCTGTCTAAAGTACCTACATGCAGTTGGATGATATTATAGACTATTCACATACGTCAATTCAGGGTTTTATTTGAAGAATATATCAGCGAATAAAAAATTTCTTCACCTTGAGAGAGCAGGTGTTTGAATTTTAGAAGAAGAAAGGGTGTTTCATTTGGAAACTGATTTACTGAAAAAAGAATCCTGGTTGAGTGATTTTGCATCTACTGTTGACATTATCAATTACCTCAATATTTTAAATCTCAAATTACAAGGAAAAAGTTGTTCACTTCCGACCGCGCCTCTGACTATGCTTACTTTAATAAGAGGATTCAAAGCTGAATAAAATCTGTTTTCAATGAATTAAGCCGATGAAAATATTGCCCACTTTCCTACACTCAAAGAAATGAAAGAGAAGCTTAATATCGACAATATCCATTGTACGAAGTAGGAATCTAAAATTAGATGCTTATTAATGTCGTATTATTATTAGATGCTTATTAATGTCGTATTATTATTAGATGCTTATTAATGTCGTATTATTATTAGATGCTTATTAATGTCGTATTATTATTAGATGCTTATTAATGTCGTTTCAGAGCAGATTCCAGGAGAAGTATAAAAACAAATTGACAAATTTTTGTGAATCCTTTTACGAACAGTTTGACTGAAAAAATAAGTCATCCTGCTAATATTCAGTTGGAACTCACAAATCGTCAAAATTATTCTGCAATAAAAAACTCTTTTCAGAAAAAATATTGTCAAAGTCAGAAACTTCTCAGAAGAATTTGTAGATGTTTGGAAACTGGTAGCAAAAGAAAATTTTCCTGCAATAACTAACCTGGCCTTCCAATTTCTAAGTAGTTTCGGTTCAACATATGTTTGTAATCCGAGTTACTTATATAAAAAATAAATTTTTTTGTTGTGTATGTCAACATCTGATTTGACGCCTAATATAGGAAAATTATTGAAACAAAAAAAATTCAGAAATCACATTGATTGTGCCAATTTTTAAGTTTGATTTTAAATTTTGTTAATTGTATTTCTTTAAATAGCAGAATATGCTGTTTATGTTATTATTTCAATTGAACTGTCACTGGTCAGTGGCCCGCCTGTGATTTTTGAATCGTCCTTTTTGCCCGACTGTTAAAAAGGTTGGGCAGCCTTGGCTTAGAACGTCAACCAATATATATCTATGAATCCGATTTCAGATTAAAAATCGATTTCAGAATCCGATTTTCGGATATTCGATTTCAGAATCGGATATGCCTCGCTTATTCGATTGCGTAGGTACTTAGATGTTATTTTATCAGCTAAAGATCGACAAACACAAATGAAGGTAGGAGAGGTGGCATGAAGGAAACTTTTTGTTGAATGCTCGATATAATATTTTAAATAGTTTGAACCTGAATCAGAAGCCTAAATTAATCTTCTTTTGAAATAAAGCTATATATTTGATAATTCGTTATTCTTACGCGTAAAACTTTTCTATAGATTTCCGTAACCGACAAAAAAAAGAAATCTGAATCGTGAAATTCACTCCATCCTTTTTATTATATTATGCTACGTTTGGTTAGAAAGAGAGCAATCGAATACTTCTACGAATCAGTCAGTTTTGGTAATACTAAATCAATCAGCACATTTTCCTTCATGAAATGCCTTCACTTTGGAATAATCACCTATATGTATGCTCTTGTTAACATCTCAAGTTAATTTTAACAAAAGTCCGACCACAGTTTTGACGACTTCATTGTTTTCGATTTTTCTCCCAAATAGGCAAAACCTACGGGTTCTGATACGTCAAATATTTTTTCTGAGAATACCGATTATCAAACGTATCATACTCTTTTTCGTACAGTGGTGTAGAATTTACTGGTAGAAGATGTAAGCTAACCAATTCCGCTGACGCCACGGCATCGGTAAGAATATCAGATGTAGATGTATCAGTAAAGTCACTTTCTTCATCCATAATTGAAGCAATATTTTGTAAATTCACTAATTTTATCACTTAACGGTTTCACAGTAATGGCGACTTCAATACTTGAAACTATGTGCACCCTGACAACCAATATTCATTTTTTCGTAATCCCATACTGTTATTTTGATTTAACGGTATTCAAATGACAATTGAAAAGCCAGTGTTAACGGCCGCCGGCTGTTATAATTTTATAACGGTCGGCGGCCGTTAAGAAATCACTTGTTCAAATATTTATTTCAAAAAATCATTCTGCTTACAATAACAACATTGAAATCTTGGTCCACATCGAGTTGGGAGAATAAACCTCTAATTTTCATTTCACGTAGGCTAATCATACATCTTCATTAACCACCTTTACATTCCTGCTTTTACGCCACATTTCAAAATTTTCATATTCTTTTTGATATCGCTCTTGAGTTATTTTCGGCAGTTAATCAACACTCGCTGCACTGCACATGATTCTCCCAATATTTCTAAAGGAATTTGATTTTGTTCCTCAATTTCATCCATGGTCGTCGTTAAAGCGAACTTGAGAACACAAAAAACTGACGTTGTTTATAAAACTGTCAAACTGTTCCATGACAACAGAGTGCACGACGTTGGGATTTTTCTTTAGAATTGCGAGGTACGGGGTTTTTTCTTTCTTCGGAATCAAAATATAATCTTTCAACGGGATTACGAAAAATTTTTAACGACACACGGCCGATACGCAAATAACGGATTCGGTTAGTTATAATCCTCGGCTGCGCCTCGGATTACAACATCCAACCTCATCCGTTATTTGCTACATATCGGCCTTGTTACGTTAATAACTATAATTTTTCCTGATGTATTGCAATTGACTGAAATAATATTCTCAATGTCACTGTCACTGCCAAAACAATAAAAATTCAACGTTTGCTTTCAAAACGTTACTGAGGGTATTTTCAGTAGTAATACTATAAGTACTTCAAAATAATCAGGTTATACATCGATAACTTGTTGCATAATTACGAAGAGTGTCAGTTTGACAGTTTAAATAATCTGACCGCGAAACGGGAGGATTATTCTGTCAAACTAACACGATTTGTAATTATGTAAGAAGTTTGAGATGTATAACCGTATTTATTTTGAAGTACGCATTGTATTTGATACGATTATTCGTTGAGTATATTAAGTCGAAATCTCCGAATCGAAATTTAACGGTCCTGTTAGATTTCGATTGGTAGAGCTACTCTATGTATAATCAGGTATTATCGAAATTATACAAGGTAACTTAACTAAATTGATCGTTCTGATTGATTGAAAATCATACGAAAAAAATAATCAGTTATAAAATCACAAGAGCATCGAAAATAATCGACTATACTTTCGAGTCACAAGACGTATTTTGAGAAACATCACGAGAGCGCAGCTCGAGTGATGTTTTAAGAAAATACGTCGAGTGACGAGGTCTGTATAACGATTAATTTCGTTGGTATTCGTTACGATTATTTTTTTCGTATAATTTTCAACCAATCAGAACGATCAATTTAAGTTACCTTGTATAATTTCGATTATATAACTCATGTATGAATAAGCCAATAGAATCCGTGAATTTTGCATAACGACGTAGTATAGATAAGTGAATATACCCTTGACGACGTGATATAATCGTTTTGATGTTTCGCCTCGTGTCAAAATGTATATATATTTTCATATTCACGGTGTTTTGACGTTTGTCAAAAAAAATTAATATTTTTTATTCGTTATATAATCGTAACGAATACCACTCGAGCAATCGAAAATAATCGATTATACTGACTTTGTCACTCGGCGTATTTTTTTAAAACACCACTCGAGCTGCGCTCTCGTAGTGTTTCGCAAAATACGTCTCGTGACTCGGTAGTATAATCGATTATTTTCGATGCTCTTGTGATATTATTACTGATAATACCTGATTATACATAGAGTAGCTCTACCAATCGAAAACTAATAGGACCGTCAAATTTTGACGTATATAAATAACTTTTTAAAAATAAGTCGATTCACAGATTTTCATTTAATTTACTCGATAAATAATCGTATCGAATACAATACGTATTTCAATATAAATACGGTTATATATTTCAAACTTCCTGCATAATTACAAATCATGTCAGTTTGACAAAATAATCCTCCCGCTTCTCGGTCGGATTATTTTGACTGTCAAACTGACACTATTTGTAATTATGCAACATGTTATAATATGTATAACCTGATTATTTTGAAGTACTTATAGTATTACGACTGATTATATAACGAATAAACAACACCGCCAGAACTATAACCAAAGCCGTGCATATTGAAAAACGAAACTTCATCAAACGTAATATTTTGTTTTTTTTTGACAAACGTCAAAAAATCTTAAATATGAAAACATTCAGATTTTGACACGAGGTGAAACACCAAAACGATTATATCACGTCGTCAAGGGTATATTCACTTATCAATACGCAGTAACTATGCCAAATTGCACAGATTATATTGGCTTATTTACACATGACTTATATAATCATTCTCATATTAAAAAACTAAAGAAATGAAAAAAATCATATAAACAACTCGAATACAAAGCCTCCTTTTATTCAAAATTACTAAAAATTTGAAAGCAAGATCCGCATTTCTAATATCTTCAGCTGAAGCAGTAGCATTTAACCAAACATGTATGGAGAATATTTGAACAAAACTATCTGTCTTATAAAGCCATCAGCTCAGAGATTCAGACTCAGGATTTATTATTGTCCAAAACACTCACAGACATTCACCGTGCTTCAAATCCAATATTTGCCCAGTACTCATTGTACGAATGAAACATTTCCGGGGCACAAGCGTAGGGTTGAACTTTAAATTAAATACAGATAGCTATGAATCAAATATAACTCTGTTTTCCGCTTCACTTCGAACCAAGATTTCACTCATAAATAAGTCTTGAAATGCAGAGATATTTCATTAAATCTCCTGGCTAGAAACACTTGAATCAGTCTGCGAAATTTCATGTACTTGTCACAAATTTAGATTAGCGATCAAGCAACGAATTTTACCTAACTAATCCGTTCATCTAGTATCACCGAAAATATTGTAAGAAGATATAAGAATCGAATTTATTTCACTGATTATTTTTTTTCGTATAATTTACAACCAATCAGAACGATCAATTTAGTTAATTTACCTTGTATAATTTCGATAATACCTGATTATACATAGAGTAGCTCTACCAATCGAAAACTAACAGGACCGTCAAATTTTGACGTTTATCAATAACTGTTCAAAAAAATTCGATTCGGAGATTTTTACTCAATATACTCAACAAATAATCGTATCAAATACAATGCGTACTTCAAAATAAATACGGTTATACACCTCAAACTTCCTGCATAATTACAAATCGTGTCAGTTTGACAGAATAATCCTCCCGCTTCGCGGTCGGATCATTTAAACTGTCAAACTCACACTCTTTGTAATTATGCAACAAGTTGTTGATGTATAACCTGATCATTTTGAAGTACTTATAGTATTACTACTGATTATTTTTTTCGTATGATTTTCAACCAAGCAGAACGATCAATTCAGTTAAGTTACCTTGTATAATTTCGATAATACCTGATTATACATAGAGTAGCTTTACCAATCGAAAACTAACAAGACCGTCAAATTTTGACGTTTATCAATAACTGTTCAGAAATGAGTCGATTCGGAGATTTTTACTTAATATACTCAACAAATAATCGTATCAAATGCAATGCGTAGGTACTTCAAAATAAATACGGTTATACATCTCAAACTTCCTGCATAATTACAAATCGTGGCAGTTTGACAGAATAATTTAACAGAATATTTAAACTGTCAAACTGACACTCTATGTAATTATGCAACAAGTTATCGATGTATAACCTGATTATTTTGAAGTACTTATAGTATTACTACTGATTATTCTTCTATACACAGAGAAGTTAATTTGAGTAGACGAATCAGAATTATTATTTTGGTGACATATAATGAAATGTCCTATTTTCCAGCAAAAATTAGTTGAGATTCAACCATTTGTAAAGAAAAGAGAATACATTGAGATATGTCACAACAATTACAAAATGAGATACAAGAATATCAAGAGCTACATTCCATAAATTCATCTAGATTATAGAATGAGTATTTCCAGAGGACAGCTTTGAGAGATTCTTCAAATGCATTAAAATATTGGACTTCTTTTATAAAGATTGGTAGTCTATTGTACAACTGTACTTCAGTAATGGATGGACTCTTTTCAAAAAGAATAATACGATGAGGCGGTATTCGAAGAAGATTGCCATTCCTTGTTTCATAGTTATGATTGGCAGCACTTTTAGTGAAGTCGTTCATATTATTTTCAACGAATAGAATATTTTCATAGAAATAGATACAGGGGAGACTTACTTTTTTACTTTTATAGGATAAATGAGAGTATGTCATCATATAATAGATGTTCATTAGTTGTTGTTGGGAGAATATATCCTTAGATAAATGACAAGTACATGCCTGAAAAGTAAGTGATCAGTCAAGGAAAGTTTCAAGGAACTTTGCCGTCTCGAAAGTGTTCATATTAATATTTTGAATGTTTATTTCAAAAGACATGTTGGAATCATTAGTTATATTACATTTCATGAGAACTATCTTTCCATGATTTAGAATTAGATGATTGATCAAACACTATTCGGTAAACTTATTATTTAGTAAAGTTAAAACATACGCCACTTCTTCAGGAGAATTACCACAAGTTATAAAGGAAGCATTTTTAACATTTTGCTTGCATGTTAATGGAGCTGAGCAGGCAGCATCGAGTGTTGGATTGGGCATAAACTTCCAGAAAACACAGTTCATGACAAATCTAGTAGCTAGCGGAAATATACAAAGCGGTGGATCAGAGGTCCAACAGGTCGACGAATATAAATATTTAGGTCAAGTTAGGATAGACAGGGATAATCAAACTTGTGAGATACATCGCCGAATAGGTTTGGGATGGGCGACCTTTGGCAAACTCAAAGATGTACTTAGGGGAAGGCTGCCCCTATGCTTAAAAAGGAAGGTGTATGAACAGTGTGTAATGCCAGTTATAACATATGGTGCCGAAACACTAACTTTAACAAAACGCTCAGCAAACAAATTGAGAGTGGCACAGAGAGCCATGGAAAGGGCTATGTTGGGGATCATTAGAAGAGATAGAATAACGAACGTTTCCATACGGCAAAGAACAAAAGTAACTGATGTCATCCAACGAGTCGCAGAGGCCAAATGTAGATGGGCCGGCCAAGTGGCGCGAATGTCTGATAATAGGTGGACAAAGAGACTGGTAGAATGGAGACCAAGAGAGGACAGAAGAGACAGGGGCAGACCACCAACCAGATGGAGTGACGATCTAAGGAGACTGGCTGGGAACTGGATAACACTGCCCAAAATAGAACCCAATGGAAAGATTTAGAGGAGGCCTATGTCCAGCAGTGGACAAGAGTGGCTGATGGATGATGATAAAGGAAGCATCGTCCGCATATATAGCCTAAAGCTAAGGTTCCAATGGAGGAACATTTTGTTGTTAAATGTTTGTCATTGTTGTCATGGTAAGAAACTTATGGCAACATACGTAAATTTCTTGTTCTCACTGAAACACCTGAAATTGGCAATAGTCGCATGTTGTTTCTTGAGTACGCAACTAGTGTTTCCATTGCATGTTGGTAGTAATCTAGAATATGGAGCACTGCAAACTGAAAAAGTCTGCGACGCGACTGTTCACTAGTTGCGTTCTCGATACGTTTCCACTGCGATAGCAACACGGATTTGTTAACCCATGTTTCCTGTTTTCTTTTGAAATCAAAATTGAAACTGGTGATAAGTAGAAACAATCAATATTTTTTGCCGAAACATAAAGAAATTTTAAGGAACATTCACGGAAACAAGCAACAGCAACAGAAATGTTCCTCCGGTGGAACCATTGCTTTGAGCTACAGTTCCAACTGAGAAACATTGTGGACATATTGGTTGCTGTTGCGTGTTTCCGAAAATGTTCCAAAATATTCCTTAAAGTTTCGTTTTTTTTTCGGCAACAAATTTTGACTGTATGAAAACGAGTTTTCCATAGGATAGGATGAACTTCGATGTTGGTCGCGTTGACTCGACGGAGATCGTATTTTGTTTATTATAAATTTTCGTTTTGTTTATCTACCTGGCTGGGAGGATTGCGAGGTGTATCTGCTTACCTGGTTTATAAGTAAGCGATAGCGATGTTCCTCAGTCTGACACATTCGAGACCAGACCACCGAGGAAGCAGCATCGCCCTGGGAAAGCGGTGAATTCGACGGCAAGCGACTGAAGACTGAAGACGAGGAGAGTGAAAAGGACATCGATGGACAGTGATGTTAGTTCATTAGACACGAAGTAACTCCGACCGCTAGTAAGGCGCAGCGCCCAACAGAGGACGGCGGTGGGATGGAAGCGGATCGTCAGGTTCGAAGACGAGTGATGCTCTTTGCAGACGATGAGAGTGAAGATGGATATTGGACCACGATGTCGGAGTAATATCCATTGCAGACGACGAGTGTGAAAATGGATGTTGGGTGCCGAGGTCGGAGTGATGAGCATTGTTCGAGATCGAACCAACCTGGGATGAAGCGAACATACTTCCAGTCGACAGAGAATGCCACGGGCAGTCGTCAGGTATGTTTACTTGATTTCAAAAATTAATGCGACGCGACGCAGAGAGATATACACTTGAGTCTTGAAATATAGACACGAGGAAGGGAACAGGTTCTAGTGCTGACCGCAGCACGAGAGTCCTAATCTAAGTGTGAGACTGGAGGTTTAGTAGGCTTACGCCCGGAAACCGAAAGACAGGTGTTTTTAGTGGGTAGGCAATGTTGATATATATTTATATATATCAACTATTGAATCCCACACACACAAAGCCTCAGTCTACCGTACTCAGGTAAATGTGGTTTAAACTGATCTATTCTGGATTTCTTTGAAATAATACATAGAAAAGGTGAAAGCTCATTTCAAAAGGCTTTAAGTAGCAGTAAGTCACTATCAACAAGAGCCTTAAGCTACAGTTCCACCGGAGGAACTTTAAGGAACATTGTAGAACATTTTTGTTGCTGTTGCGTGTTTCCGATCATGTTCCTTGAAATTTCTTTATGTTTCGGCAACAAATATTCACTGTTTCTACTTTTCACCCTTCAAGCTACGATTCCACCAAAGGAACATTTCTGTTGCTGTTGCTCGTTTCCTTAAATGTTCCCAAATGTTCCTAAACGTTCCTTAAAATTTCTTTATGTTTCGCAACAAATCTTTTTGTTTTTACCAAATAATATTCTGCTATTGACAATTTCAGTTGCTTCAGTGGAAGTTTACGTATGTTGCCATAAGTTTCTACTTTTGGCAACAAGAAGCAACATTCTGCAACAAAATGTTCCTTTAGATTTACATAATTCAATTCGGAACAAATTCTAAACCATCAACAACAAACACAAATTTATTGCATCCATACCCTCTATATCGAATCGTAGCTTTTCAAATTAATACAGAATTAAGTTTCGCACAATAACGCCCACATTTGGCCGATTAACGCAAATAAATCATTGAGGACCTCTCGAAATTATCATCGAGTAGGCCGCAACTAATTCGGATTTATTGCCAGGTTCCAGATTCGGACATAGACGTGGCGAAAAAGGCGCCTAGTCGAACTCAGAAATATACCGTGACCAGGTGTGTTAGAAACGAAACGCTGAGTCAGCAGCAATTAATCATAATTAAAACGTTCATTTGGGGATACAAAGGGAACCGTGATGATTATCAAACAAACCGATGAAGGATTGTTGTAGAACTGAGGTTTAACTTTGAAAGGGTTGAAATTTTAATCAAATTGTCTGATGATTACTAAAGGGACTGAAATTGGAAATCGAGTATTTCGACTGAGCCTGAGAAATTAGTTGAATAGCTGTTCTACTCATTTCAATATTCAAAAGAAAATCAAGCAAACAGCTATCTATTTAGAGGCCATTTTGGAATAGATAATCAGTTATAATATCACAAGAGCATCGAAAATAATCGATTATACGTCAAGAGACGTATTTTGCGAAACGTCACGAGAGCGCAGCTCGAGTGATGTTTTAAGAAAGTACGTCGAGTGACGAGTTCAGTATAACGATTATTTTCGTTTGCTCGAGTTGGTATTAGTTTCGATTATATAACGAATAAGGTTAAGTGGGGTAAGTGTGTTTTCGGGGTAAGTGTGTAACCGCCAAATAATTCTTATTCCGATAACATACTGGTGTGGCCATCTATAAAACATTATCTAAAGGTTCATAATAGGCCATTGCAAGCTACAGCCGAAGTTAAGATAATTGCTATATTGGCGGGAAAAGCTAATATTTCATAACCTCTCACCATACACAGTGCATGTAGTTGGTAGACGTTTACTCATCGTGTGAAATCATAGTTCCAAGTGAGTTTTTGGAAGTTTTTTTACTACAAATATGGTAAGAAACAGTTCAATTTTAACCTACAGCCGTTATTTTTATTTTAGATTAAGCGTTTATTATTATTTGGTACCAGTACACACTTGTCCCACTAAAATTCTACTCTGTGGAAGTGTGTATTAATTCAGCTGGACAAGTGTGTACTAATAGTGAACATGAGAAAAGTTCACTATTTGTAGAGCTGCTACTGGAAATGGTGAATCAACATAGAAGAAAAGAAGACAAGAAACCTAGAAGAAAAATCGCGGGTGGAGCCGAAATTATAACTGCTCCAGAGGTAATTAAACATTTACAGAAAAAACCAATTAAGAAGACAGTGAAAAAAAGTGAAGTCTTTAACGTAGTCAGTGAATCAGAAACATCATCAGATGAAGAAGAAGTTTGTGAAGACCAGAGTGACGATGATATTGACGAAGAATTTAGAGATCAGGAAGAATTGATCACATTTATGGATGAACTAAACAAAGAAAATTCAGATGTAGATCTTAGTGATTGGATATTGGTAGTATTCATGTTACTGTCAACAAAAAAAGAAGACGAAGAGGTAAAATTAAAATTTTTAAGAAACGTTCATTCGTTAGATCCAACTGCTACAAATTCTTTCATCTGGGCTGATCCTGAGGAATGTGCTTTCATTGGAACTCAAAATATTATTATGGTTCTTCCAAAGCTAGTTGTTAGTAAAAAGGGTCTGCATCGATATCGACTTTCTTTTACAGATTTTAATGTTCATTAGTATTATAACTCGATTTATTCAAGTATTTTACTTTACCTTTAGGATATATTCATGTTTTTTCTTCACTTTTAGTTATTCAGTTAATGTCCATTTCTTGTTAAAAAGTTTGTAACTTGAAGAGTTTGTAAGATAAAAAATTTTTTTTGCACCAGTCGAAAAATAAAATATCGCAGTTTTACACACTTGCCCCAGACTTCTATATTTCTTGATATGTGCATTGCATTTGGCTTGCATACACACTTTCCCCGTTTCACAGGAGAAGTGTGTACTATGGGCATAGAAATATATATAATATATAAATGAATGCGAAAATGTGTCTATATCAAAGTTTTATTAGGAGGACTTGTAGGCAATACCCATAACTATGTTATGCTGAAATTTGAGATCTGCAACTCTGTGCTTTGTTTAAAAATATGGTGTATATACGAACTTTCCAAATATTGCTACACACTTACCCCACCTTACCTTAAACAACACCACCAGAACTATAACCAAAGCGGTGCATACTGAAAAATTAAACGAAACTTCACCAAACTCGATTATTTTTTTAATTATTGAAGAATTTTCTCTGTTCGCTCTATGTAATATGAATATATGTAAACTATACACTGTCATTATCCCATTGGATCTGAAGTAACAACTGCAAGGTTCCCTGAATCCCAGTAGAAATATCATTCGTAATGCCCATTTCTGAGCAACAAAGATCTCCTGAACATGCGAAGAGCTTCTCCAAAATATTACGCCATAAGACATAATGGATTAAAAGTAAGCAGAATATAAACACAGTCTGCAGAAGATGTGGAGGTGTGCAAAAACTACAGAAAAATTAATTTCTACGTAAAAAATACGGCGGTTACAAAAAAGTTTATAGCCCCAGAAGGAACATCCCTACAAACAACTTAATCTACGTGAAAACGTTCAACCCTCCACCTCAATATGGGTATTAGGGGATGCAAAAAAGTTCAAAAACAGGGTTTTTTTAGCTAAATAAGCCATCAAAAAGACCTCTAAAACCACTGCTCAGGAGGCCTAACAGATAAAAAAACCACTCCCGCAATTCATAGTTGTTTTTGGATATAGTGCAGTCTATTATGTTCGGGGAAAATACAACTGAAAATTACACACAACTTGTTTGATATCATTGAGTTTCAATGAAAGAAGAAGTGATTATTCAGATGTTTTCATGTTCCCTACTAATAGAGACGATAAACTTTAAAAATATCAACGTCGTGTATGATTAAATGCGAGCAACATTATTCTACCTCATGAATTGGAAAAGCAAGAAATTTCAGTACAAACCAAACTCATATGTATGTCTCGATCCAACACCTACTTGTTGTTCTCGTTGCGTAAACAACTCCGATGAGATCTAATAAAAACGATTGATTGATTTGAGAGCACTTTCCATGTATCTATTCTTCACCATAAGGTCTTTGAAACGCCGCTGAACTTGTGTTGCTTGAATTGGTGAATCTATATACTATAAACTAAAAAGAAGTTCAACACAAAATACTTCCTCTTCGGTGGAATCATCAGAATGTCAGATAAAAACACAGTTCACTCATCCACTTCTATTTGCCACTGCATTTATGCAAGTTCGAAAGCAGCACCCCGTCCCAAAAGTTCCCGAACTATGTACATAAATTAGAATCGAACGGGCAAAAACCATATCGTGTGGCTTGTTATCCACCCGCCCGCTTGCCTCCGAGTTGTTATTCATTTCATGCAAATGAGCTTTTTATAACAGATAATTCGTCTTCCGGACCTCGAGAATTTCCCTGCAGTTGACACTGTACACAGAATTTAATGGATCCGTTTTGTTTTCTATGTTCGGGTTATTGCGAGCAGGAGTTCATTTATGTATCAATTCATAAATTTTTTCGATACTTAAAAAGCATCAATATGCACAGTTATCGTTGATATTATTCAATTGAATTTTCTTGAGTTTGCTCGTGCACATCCGTAAAGATGGCTACAGATCTAACTGTTTACTTGAGAAGTAGGCTTGCACAAGTTTTTGTACAAACATATTTGAGTTAGACAAAACTCTCACAAACCTTTACACAAGTTACGCTGGCGAAGGTGCGCATGAATGTGTTTATGGTCACCACAGACTTGTATAAACCTGCACCTTACTTCAGAAAATCATAAATTGCTTGGTCTGGTTTCACGAATAACTTAGCTTAACACTTTGACTGCCCCGCCAAATTCTATGAAAGGGTTGCTCAGACCACGTGTGTATTTTTTTATAGATAAGTATTTGAAATACCTTCATAACGCTCTCTTATATACTACATGATAGTTTTTTTGTAATTAGGGTTTAAGGGCAAGTATATAGAAAATATACACGTGGTGTAGAAGTGAAAAATTATACAATACGCCACTTCTTACACGGTTTGGACGGCAATATTCACGGTTTAGACAGGTTTATTCTTGTCTGTAGCCGCATTGTGAGTTTTATTGACGTCTCATACTAGTTATCTTCATATTCTAACTTACTCAGGCGCAGGATAGAAAAAGGTGACATTTGAACGACTTACTTATTTTATTTCCCCACGCCACGTTGAAAAATATATAGCACGCAAATGGTGCTATTTTAACACACAAGGCAAAGTATTGATAATCGCAGTAGTGTATACTACAATATACACGTGGTGATCTGGTCCAGAACACTGTGTACTCAAATATGCACATGACAGTCAAAGTGTTAATATCTGTGGTGAAATTATTGTACTCGTACTTTATATCCTCATATCTTCTATATGTTGCAACAAATCGCAAAGCTGCTGTTAAGCTTTCAAGTGGGGATACAGCCTTCCTCATTACAGTGTCTTTCTATGTAATCATAAGGGTGACAAGACAAAACACTTTTAGGTAGGGTACTTCGGCCATTCGTAGATAATTTTGCCAATCGAAAGGATATACTTTGAATTCCTAGAGAAGGTTTATATATGAGTAGGATATTCTTCTTTATGAGTCATTGTTACACCAGATGTTATATTTTTACTTGTTTCTTTTTTTTCAGAATCAAAACAGAAGCAGCTATAGCGAGATAGCGAGCACGTCTAACTGTTCAGCCATGCATGTACCGTGTACAGTAGACGCTTGAAAAACTTGTGCAAACATACTTGTCAAGTATCCAGTTACTTCTATAGATAACTCAAGAATCACTTACATAAGCAAAGCAGCAAGGAACAATGTCATTATTGTTATTAGAAGATTTCTATAGAAACGGGTAAAGATACTTAAACTTTTCACAAATAATGAAGCTAAGACTGAAGGAATGTATCAAAGGTTGATAAAGATCGATAGAGCTTTTAGAGAAATTATATAGAAATCCAATATACCAGCCTTGTAAAGTAGTATGATTAGAACATTCAGAATGAAAGATTATTGATATCCATTCACACAAATATATGAATTATATGCAACTCATGTAAAATTTCAACTGAACTGCTTACTGTAACTACATTCTTGAATAAGTACAATAGAAGGAATCTTGTGATTCCACTTGACCATTTAGAACAGCGTGGTCCAACTGATAGTCCACGAGCAGCATGCGGCCTCCAGTGCCAGTAACTGTGGCCCGACAAAGCTTATTAGACACACAGAATTTTTCTTTGAATGTGAAAAGGTTTATATAATTTAATAAAAACTATTATGTTCCATTTGCATTATTCAATAAATATGTTTGCATTCTAAATTGTGTATCCAAGCGCAAACTGATGATGCGTAGAAATTCGGTTTCTCTCTTTCTATCCAAACGTAACAGCGAAATAAAAACGATGTCGCGAATTTTACGATTCAGATTTTGTTTGTCGGTTACGGAAATCTAATGCATATTCGGAAAATTTTTACGCGTTATCGTAAACAAAACTTTTCTGCTAGTGCAAAGGCTAAAGCAAGAAGGAAAATCGCGCAAATCTCGATCTGATTCTTAGTGGTACATTTGTGTTTGTCGATCATTAGCTGATGAAAAGAAAACTAAGTACGTAAGCCTATTGGCAAGGCAAGGCGATACTGAAACTGGATATCTAAAAATCGTATATCTGAAAATCGGATATCTAAAAATCGGATATCTAAAAATCGGTTATCTAAAAATCGGATATCTTAAAATCGGATATCTAAAAATCGTATATCTAAAAATAGGATATCTAAAAATCGGATCTCTAAAAATCGGATATCTAAAAATCGGTTATCTAAAAATCGAATATCTAAAAATCGAATATCTAAAAAACGGATAACTGAAAATCGGTTATCCAAAAATAGATTTGCGTTCTAAGCCTAAAATGCCTATATCTACCTGATTTTTTGTCATAAATTGCAAATTTATGTTCGTTATTGAGTTTCTTGATTCAGAACTGCTCCTAGTGCAGATTTGGAAAACGTACTATCTATCTCTGCCAGTTTTTCGCTAAAATGACGAACACTATCGACGACTCGCACACTTCGGTGATCCTTTTGAGGTTCACAAATCCCATCGCATTGGAAAATATATCATTGTAGCACAATATTCGCCTATAACTCCCGTATGAACAAATCCAACAGATTTAGCCTTCGTAATAGAATGCCAATATAGCGGCCATTCTCCTATTCCAGAATTTATAACTCCTGGTCGTCGATGTCGTCTACAAAAAGCGCACACAATGGCCGGGGCACGTTAGTGATGCATGTGCCCCTATAAACATAGAAGTTGAAAGAGATAACAGGAAGTAGAACGCGATCGAATAATGTGAGGTTGTATGGATTTCCGGATTTGTAATATGCACTGCGAAATCGAGATCGGATAAAACAAATAGGGTTGCGGAAAATAACGATGTCATCCTTCTCGTAGGCCCGGACGGAAATTGGTTTAAAATTCCCGATCGAAATAGGAAAATGGCTTCTGGCTATTTGTACGTCCGCAATACATCGTGCGAAATTTAAAAGCGGCTATTTTATTGGTCCTAATTGATATTCATTACAAAAAAATAAAACAAAGAGAGCTCGAAAATAAATGGGGTGTGTTTTATATTTTGTTTTTCATTCATGGTAGCATGGCTTATTTCATGTTCCGGTAATAATGTTATATTAATTAATATATAATATGACTTCCAGTACATTGAGAAACGAGAATTTCCTTTCCACCGAATAAAATGTTTTCTGTTAGAATTTTCACATAATAATAACGTTTCTTTGCCAATAACCGTGTTTCTATTCACTAGTAGTCGGGAGAAAAACAAAAAAATCCTGATTTCTATTGTGTTCATTATTTGCACATAATAACGAATTTGATGATACCTTTCTAATTTTGACAGTTCTTGAAACTATTAATGAAATCGTTGAAGAGCGAAACAGGCTATCTAGACTCTAGATAGACTGTTTCGCTCTCCAACGATTTTGAATTTCCATTCTTTCTTCTTGGGAAAATGTTAAAAAATTTGACATTAGCGCCATACACGATAGCCCCTCTAGATTCTATCGTGTATGGCGCTAATGTCGAATTTTTTAACATTCGCTCTAGAAGAATGAATGGAAATTCAATATCGTTGGGTCACATGAAACTAGCTCCATTAGAGTGTTGATTTGATTTATCAATTTTTCAATTTTTCTAATGAAATTCCCAACATCTTTGTATATATATATATATATATATATATACAGGGTCACTCACGGTGGATGGTAGGTTAGACGTTTACGGAGAACGGGACATGAGATTATTCTGAAAATTTGGTTTCATGGGTAATTGATTTTGCTCTATCGATCTAAAATAATAGTGGCGCTGCGGCGTTGCCGCTTATACTAAAAAGTAGCAGCAACTATGAAATTTCAAATGAGACACCCTATATATTATTTCATTTTTTGCTTCTCTACCATTTTCCAATTGTTTTTGTATGATACTTCCCTATACCTATCTCCAGAGGTTTTCGAGAAATTAAATGGTTTCCTTATTTTTTTGTGCAAAACATAGCTTCAATTAAATGTTCATTACTAAGGTATTCAGATTCGTAGGACGCTGAAATTTTAGGTGTAGTTTACCAAGTTCCGACGTATTAGGAATATTCTAAGGACTTTGTTCTCCATCATACAGGGTCCTTAAAAATTTGCGATTTTAACGATAAATAAAAAAAATAGTAAAAAGTGCATTTTTTTAAATGTAATACCCTGTATATTATTGAATATCTCGAAAGAAAATTGAAATTTCTTTCAAATGATATATCATGTTCCTATACCTAAAAAGTCAGGTTTCCGAAATAAAAGCAAGTTTCTATAAAAATCGGATTATTTAGCCATATTTTGTATTAGGTAGCTATGAAATGTTAAGAAAGATGTCATTATGAAAATTTGACAATTAGTCCATCAACAATAAAACGTTCGCGCGTTCATTAACGAAAATTTGATTTGAAAACAATCGAAATGGAAGGCAATAACTATTCTCATGAAGTTTTGATGAAGTTATTTATTGTACATGGTCAATGTGACTAAATAATAACTAGAACATTCAGAAAATTCAATAAAATGTATACCTATTGACAACCAATAAACGAGAGAAAATTTGTACGTTTACGAAATAATTTTATCACTTATGTTATGTTATTTTACGTTACGCAAATTGTTTTTTAGTAGTTTAGTAAATTTCGTTTCGCTTTCAGTATTGACCCATAAGTGATAAAATTATTTTGTAAACATACAAATTTTCTCTCGTTTATTGGTTGTCAATATGTATACATTTTATTGAATTTTCTGCATGTTCTTGCTATTATTTGGTCACATTGACCATGTACAAAAAATAACTTCATCAAAACTTCATGCGAATAGTTATTGCCTTCCATTTTGATTGTTTTCAAATCAAATTATCGTTAATGAACACGTGAACGTCTTATTGTTGATGGACTAATTGTCAAATTTTCATAATGACATCTTTCTTGACATTTCATAGCTACCTAATACAAAATATGGCTAAATAATCCGATTTTTATAGAAACTTGCTTTTATTTCGGAAACCTGACTTTTTAGGTATAGGAACATGATATATCATTTGAAAGAAATTTCAATTTTCTTTCGAGATATTTAATAATATACAGGGTATTACCTTTTAAAAAATGCACTTTTTACTATTTTTGTATTTATCGTTAAAATCGCAAATTTTGAAGGACCCTGTATTATGGAGAACAAAGTCCTTAGAATATTCCTAATAAGTCGGAACTTGGTAAACTACAAATAAAATTTTAGCGTCCTACGAATCTGAATACCTTAGTAATAAACATTTAATTGAAGCTATGTTTCGCACAAAAAAATAAGGAAACCTTTTAATTTCTCGAAAACCTCTGAAGATAGGTATAGAGAAGTATCATACAAAAACAATTGGAAAATGGTAGAGAAGCAAAAAATGAAATAATATATAGGGTGTCTCATTTGAAATTTCATAGTTGCTGCTACTTTTTAGTATAAGCGGCAACGCCGCAGCGCGACTATTATTTTAGATCGATAGAGCAAAATCAATTACCCATGAAACCAAATTTTCAGAATAATCTCATGTCCCGTTCTCCGTAAACGTCTAACCTACCATCCACCGTGAGTGACCCTGTATACATATATATATATATATATAATATATATATATATATTATATATATATATATATATATATATTATATATATATATATATATATATATATATATAATATATATATATATATATATATATATTATATATTTATATATATATATATATATATATATATATATATATATATATATGTATATATATGTATATATTATATACATATATATATATATATATATATATATATATATATATATATATATTTATATTTGTAAATGTATAATTATATATATATATATAATTATATATTTATATATATATATATATATATATATATATATATATATTATTGTATATATATATATATATATATTATTGTATATATATATATATATATATATATATATATATATCAAATGTCTAAAGAGGCATTCTGGGCAATTATATTATTGGTCCACTTTTTATTTGATAGCCTATAGTTCTTTGCAATTACTGTAAGAGCTCACTGATCACAAACCACTGGAAGAAGACGTATATCTCCAAAAAAATTTAAACTTCTATAGATTTATTTTAATGGAGTCTTATGAAATCCAAAGTTTATGCCATACTACCTGAATCTCTTGAAGAATTTCCAGAAAGAACCATCGTAAAGTGACATTTGATCACGAAGGAAAACTTTGAAAAAAAATTTGAAAATCGATTGTATTAAGTAGGGAAGGAGCATTTTGAGCAGAACTTTCTCATATTGAATCGTTTTCTCACCACCACTTTTGTTTCTCTCACAGAAACCTAGTCAGGTATCTTAAAAACTAGTCGTTCAAAATCGAATAAAAATGCAGTGTTCAATATACAAGGAAAAAAATGTTAAATGATATATAACTCACTCCACTTGCCATGTGACTTTTTTGAGTGATGGCTCTGGGTGTTAGAGGAATATTGAAAAATATATATATATATTGGTTTGTATTTTCTTTGGTCTGCCAGTGTATAATTAAAGTTTGAATTTTCTTGGCCATAAGTAACTCACCTCGTTTCTAAACTTCTTTATTTGATGTTTCGGTCACTCATTTTGACCTTCATCAGAACTACAACAATATTACGTTTTTCATTGGAGTTATACTATAAAATTTTCTAAAGTTAACTTACTATATAAAATAAAGCATCAGTTTGGTATGCTCTTCCTTGACACATCAAAACAAAACATTGTAGACTAGACCAATCGTTAATATATATATATATATATATATATATATATATATATATATATATATATATATATATATATATATATATATATATATATATATATATATATATATATATATAATTCACTGCACAAAAAAGTATTTCTAGTTATGTATAAAAAATTATTTATTTATGTATAATCCGATACGATATACTGAGGCACATTCCTAGCAACTGTCGTATTAAAATGAAGATATCTTTTTCTTAGAAATACTGCGACAATCAATCATATGGGATATAGAAAGAAAAGGCAGAAATGCGACTTCATTTGCGATTTTTATTACTCTTATTTACGATGCGACGTGAATAAGGTGGAAAAGGGGGAAAACTTATGAATTCCACAATTCACGACCCACGGCTTCATCCGAAGAAGAATAGTCCAGTAAAACGTGATATTCACATCTTTTTTTCACCGAACACCGTCGACCATGTAGAATATGAATAAGTGAGGCGATGTTGCCGCGGTTACCGAAAAGACATTCCGCAAATGTAACGATGCATGAAGGTAGAATATTTACTTCCATTACATACACGTGAACAATGTGGAGCACAATATCGTTGAAAACTTTCAAGAGAAAGATTAAAAAGCAAAACCATTTTATATGAAAGGGGATGCCATTAAATATCATTAAAATGATGCAGGAATGTGTGGAAGGAGTTTCTATTGAATTATATATGAAATGTAATAATGTTATCGCATACATATATATATATATATATATATATATATATATATATATGAATATATAAATATATATATATATATATATATATATATATATATATATATATATATATATATATATATATATATACCGGGTGTCCAAGGAAGGTGGCTCGCACCTATAACTTTTTTGTTTACGGAGATAATAATTAGAGGATCTGTTTAAGGTATAAAACTGTATTTTTTACAAGTAACTCAACTTCATGCAACTTCCGGTTTCACCGGAAGTGACATAAACTTTCGGTTTTTAAATGGGACACCTGGTATATTTTCTGTTTTTTGTCTTTATATGACAATTAGAATGCAACCATGTATCATTTGTTACTTTTTGTATTCGTTGTTTCATTTGTTTTTTGGAAAGAAATATTTATTCAATAGGGCTATAGATGCGTTTACCGCCCTGGGAAGTAGATTTGTGGGCGTGGCTTTGGACTTATTTTGTTTCAGTTGTGTTGGTCACAGGCTACTCGATGATTTCAAATGTTATTTTAATATCAATAAGATTCTTCATTTGAAGAAAGTTCTAAGGTTATGAGATCAAAGGTTTTTATTGAAAGTTTTCTTTTAGCCTGATACCTAGAGTGCGGTATCAAATTAATCTTAAAGAAATTATCTTTTTTTTTAACCTGACGAGCCACCATGCTGCCATTTGAAAAAAAATAGTAATAATAGTTTTAAAATTAAAAATCACATAGCTGAAGCATTTTGATCGAAAACAGTAAAGTTGTATTGTAACAAACATTTTAGGACCGATATTAGTTATTTGAATGCATCCCCCCCCCCAAATGGCCCGGACCCCACTCTGGGAGCTACTCGATTTACCATTGCACAAGATACCAGAACTTTTTGGGTTTTGAATATCTAAAAGAATCCCCCCCCCCAAAAGTCGAACCTGGATCCGCGCCTGATATATACATATATATATATATATATAAATATATATATATATATATATATATATATATATATATATATATATATATATATATATATATATATATATATATATATATATATATATATATATATATATATATATATATATATATATATATATATATATATATACTCTCAATATATAGTCTTCGAATACCGTTATCTCTAGTAACCTACGAGAATTTTTATTTAGTTCCAAACTTAATATACCTGATAACAATATATATTTTCTCAAGTTTTATTTTCGCTCATCACGATAAATTATCACGTAATAACGACGGAGTTCATCAGCTGTTTGAAAACTAATATAATTTGCCGAGCACTGATATTTGTACAGGTAACAATAAATCTAGTAAACAAGTAAAGCCCTGAATAATTCATCAAATTCCATTACAATATAAGAAAACTAACAACACTGGCCGAACGTAAACGTTTTATTTTCCTGGCAACTTCATATATCATTCGTTACAACCAAGAACGTGAAAATAATAGTGAACATACGCCGACTGCAGATGAGCTTGAGAAATAAAGTAAAATGGCAACGTTCCGTATGGAACCATAGATCACAGTTATATTCTGCCAATTCCCGTGAAAGAACACGTCTTGGCTCGGCTCCTCTGTGGTCGTTGTCCGGATTTCCAAGTGCGATGGAAGGAAATTCTGAGCCTACAAATAGCAAAATTGGAAATTGCTTTTAACGAATGCTTTCTTGGTAAATTGAAGAACTATCGTAATAAATATAATATGTACTAACTTTTGAAGAATCGGATAGATTAGGGTTGCCAACTTTCAAAAACACTAACCCGGTAGAATTTTAAGAAGTCTGCTAAGGGGGGGGGGAGGTGTAAGAAAATGTCATCAATTTTGAATGTTTATTTACTTTGCTTTCGAGCAGCATCTAATATTTGACGGCTTTTCACAAAAAAATCATAATAATTAAAGATCGAAGTTTGTTAGAGCGACGGTTGCGTATAATTTGAAAAAAACCGGAGATATTATTGCAACCCGGGAGGTTAACCATTATTACTGGAGTCTCCCGGGCAATCCGGGAGGGTTGTTAACCCTAGATAGATATGAAAGGAATAACGTGTCTCGATACACAAAGCTACTAAGCTGCTGAAGAAATTGCTTTATTTAATATTTGTATCGAAAGATGATACACACATAACACTATATAACCTCCAAACCAAAGTTACCTGATGTACGTAACCTAACATTTTTCACGTCCTACCGACAGATCATTTCGTTTTTCAGACGCAACAATAAAAATTTTTGGAAATTTGGAAGTTTCTTACGGCAGGCTCGAAGGAGATAGGGATTTTGCTGAACGACCCAACTGAAAAATATGTGAGACTGAAACCGTTACGGAAGTGACGACATACAAGCGAATATTAAGTATATAATACCTTTCTCTTTCTCCCTTTTTCTTTCCGTTCACTCATTCCTTCTCTTTCTAATCCCACTCTGCTAGGCCAATTGCTAATGCATAGTATATACTCATGAATTTATGCACAAGCAACGCGAAAGCGCCATGGGGCGTCACGGGACGCCTGGCAGATGTGAAACATTTCGAAATAATTTTGGTTAAGTTATATGCATAAAAGAACAAATTACGACAGGAATCAGATATGGCATAATGAAAAGATAAAGCATTACAAATTTGTTCCATAAAATAAAGACTACGCATAGTAGGTTTATATTCCATAATATAGCGTGGCGATACGTTACACTCTCGTTATATACACTCTTGCGTCTTTGTTCTACATTGTATTGACAGTCTGAGTACTGAACACATCGATACCTTATTTCTGGGTTCGAATCCCACAGGTGACTCCTGGCTTTTTTCATTATTTTATTTACAATCTCGTAGAAGCTCTTGGCCCCACATTTCAATATTAATTATTTCAACTTATAGTATAAGTTATCACTTCTGTCGTGCGCCCGGAGACGCACATGTTTCTTTTTTGCAAATTGTGGTCCTTCTATATTATCCTAAGGAACTTCGTTCCTACCTGGAGTCCCATGACACCGTTTTTTTAACAGTATGTACATTGTAAAATTGCTCGTGAAAATATAACGGATGGCTATCAAAGACCGGTCGTTAGACTACAAAGATAAGAAAACTTTTACGGCCATAGATTTTACCTGGGTAGAAAATCAACGCTCAAGTGTCCCCCAAGGCGAACCGAAGGCTGAAGAAATTTAAAAACGACTTTATCTACAGCGAAACGAGTTTTACTGGTAGTATACATCGGAAACAATAGACTACTTGGATCCGATGGCGTGTAAAATTAAAGATGTTGATCGGCAGTTGTTCTAACGGTTTATTTTAATGGCGTACATAACCGAGAACGCTCAGTCAGTTGTGAAAGTTGAATTCGATCGTTAATTTTATAATTTTCGTGATTCAGAATTGATTTTTATACCGTTTCGAATTTATTTTCTTTCGAAATAAAATATATGCTTGCTATAGGATACAAATAATGGTTCGTTCGAAATAATATCTTTTAAAATTCATGAGAAAACTGATGACTGAACAAATTAACCCTTCAACGGAGCTTGTTTCATGAGACTCGACGACATGGAATTCCCATTCATCCTTCAAGGGAGAATGTTAGAAAATTCGACATTTTCCAACATTATCCCTTGCAGGATTAATGGGAATTCCATGATGTCGTCAACTGTAAGCTAGTTGGAGGGTTGGCTTGATTAATCATCAATTTTTCATATTAATTTCCCAACGAACTGAATGATTTTTATTTATTTTTGCACTTCTGGGACTAAAGTGCCAACTTTAACAGGGACTAAAATGTATCTTTCAGTCCCTAGACATACAAAGCCTTCATATTGCTGTTGGTAAATTTTTCTCGATTTTTTGGGTATTAATTCTTCCGTTATCATGTCAGCTGCATTATCTATATCAAAATTTCTAGATTCATTCATTTCTTGATTCATTTTCTTGATATTCTGTTAGTTAAATCACGATTCGTTTAAATGTCAACATTAATTTAAATGTCACTGAATTGAAAAATTTATTGCGTTATATAAATCATCAAAATTATTAATTGTATCAATGTTGAAAGTTATAATACTGGGAAGTGCAAAAAATAGCGTATATGCCTCAGGACTAAAGAGATATTTTATCCCTTACGTGATTATTGGCTCTCGGACTCTACGAGCCCTCAGGCAATAAACATCACGTGCGGGATTAAAACATTCACTATAGTCCCTCATTATATAATATACCTACTATTATTGCAAGATTTTAAACGGCATATGAGACTATTTAGTATTTGACAAACCAAATAATGATTGCCGATTGTAAATTAGTCACATAGATCTCCACTCAGTCCCACAGCAGCCACCGACTTGAAGTGTGTTTTAATGTATTTCAATTCTACGGAGTTCTGTAAGTTTTATATTCGATTATTGTCTCAAAAAATGAGATTAATATACTTGATTTTAGTTCTTGTTTAGTCCTGAAGTTTTCATGAATAAATGTCAAAATATTGAGTCCATGAGAAAAAGAGGGTCTACATAAAGTATTTCTTATATATGTATATATATATATATATATATATATATATATATATATATATATATATATATATATATATAATTATTTATTCGAATTGTTGTTGCCTGTGAACTATTTCTAATCTCTTGATAATTATTAGCAATAACAGGCTTGTTGAATCTCAAAAAACTCGATTTTATTAAAAAGTTGACGTTTCGCCACGACATTCGTGGCTTTATCAAAACTTTTGAAAAAATTGAAATTTCTTTGACATTTATTGATTTGAAAAAATTTCAATAGTTAAAAGAGACTACTATGTTTCACTAAAATTTTTCGGCTGTGGCCGTTCTTTGTTATTTATTACGTGCTATTCAGTCCAATATTAACATTCAAATCTGTTATTATTAGATGGTAAGGGAAACCACAGAAACCTTTACCCACTTAATGTTCGAGATAGGTTCAAATTACTTTACTTTTTTTTACAGGGTACTTTTGATCTTTTTTTCAAAAATTTTTTATTACGGCTGTGGCCGTTCTTCTGAATTTTGGTTAAATGAATAAATATCGTATTATTATTATTATATATACATATATATATATATATATATATATATATTTATTTATTTTATATATATATATATATATATATATATATATATATATATATATATATATATATATATATGCTAAAAACAAATTGAGATAGATTCAGCTGTGTATATTAAGCTACAGGTCCACCAGAGAAATATTCAGCAACATTTTGTTGCTAAATTTCTTGTTTCCACTGAAGCAACTAAATAGTTGCATATTATTTGGTAGAAACAATCAACATTTGTTGCCGAAACATAAAGAAATTTTGAGGGACATTTAGGAACATTTACGGAAACAAGCAACAGCAACAAAAATCTTCCTCAAAGTTCCTCCGGTGGAACCGCAGCTATATACTTATTCGTTTTCGTACTTCACTGCACACTGAAAATCTGCGACACGAATGTTTACTAGTTGCGTTTCCGATACGTTTCCACTGCGATAGCAACACGGATTTGTTCACAAATGTTTCCTATTTTCTTCTGAAGTTCACCGTTCAAAATGGAAACCGGCGACAAATAGGAACAGTCAACATTTGTTGACGAAAAATAAAAACTTTAAGGAACAGCAACAAAAATGTTCCTACGGTGGAATCGTAGTTCGAAGGGTGACAAGTAAAAACAGTCAAATTTGTTGCCGAAACATAAAGAAATTTCAAGGAACAATCAGGCACAATTTGAAACATTTTCGGAAAAATGCACCAGCAACAAAAATGTTCCACAATTTTCTCATTTTTCCTCCGGTGGAACTATAGCTTCATTCTCGAATTTTCTGTCAATTCATAGTAAGAATTGTCCGCATGCTTTATCATTTTGTCGCATTCATTCAGTCCCTACTTTTTGGCAAAGGGTGCTATAAATTGTTGCAACATTACTTCAGGCTAGTTCAGCTACAAATTAAGGAATCCAGCAAGTTGCAGTTTAAGTTGGCCCAGAGCCAACAGGTTCAACTACAACTCCTTCTTTTCTATTTGCAACTAGAAAACGAATAAAGTTTTCTATTTCAGAAATGTCTGATAATATTGAAATCTACCCAATCGCCTGTGAATTAGAGGTTCTAAAGATTCAATGTATCAATATATTCGTTGCTTGTATGCAGTGGATTTGCAACAAAACAACCGAAATCAAGGAATATTCGCTCCATTTACCATTCAGAAATCCCTAGGCTGCTGAATTTTGAAATATTGTTCATAATTAGTGACCATATTTTAGCCATTTTTTTGAAAAATATTCTCTATAGCACCTCTCTGCTGCACCTTTTATTTGAGAAATTTTCATGAAATTTGATGATGCCCTTCTGCCTCAAAAATAACCACAGATAACGAATATTTTACCTCATTTGGTCTGAAGAAGTCACCTAAAAGACCCAAAATGAAGCGGGAAAAAATATTTAAAAAATTAAAAATAAATATATATATATATAAATATATATATATATATATATATATATATATATATATATATATATATATATATATATATATAATTATATATATATAGTATATATATATATATATATATATATATATATATATATACAGTGCTTCATGATGAAAGGAACAAATTCATTAAGAAATTAGGTTTTCTATTGTCATGTTAAAATCCTCGGACAGGTCGATACTATTTTTATTGGGCAATTTTCGCAAAAAAATTTGTATACAGGTGTCTCATTCAAGAGCTATGGCTTTGTCATTAGTTTTTTTAAAGGTAATACCCTGTATATTATTTTTACTTTTACAATTCTACTATAAATTCTTATCACTTTTTGTGTGGAACATACCATATAGCGATGCCTCCAACTTGATGGATTCCCAGATCATATAACGGAGATAGTGGAGCACCTGAGATTTAAAATGTGGATTTAAAAGTACAAAAAAAAAATTTAGGTAAACATTGTCATTGAATCTGAAGAATGAAATTTCACAGTACCTCTGAATTCATTCCTGTGCTGTATTAGTCCGCATTTTCACGTTTTCTTTAACGCTCCAGGCACTACACTACTTCATTGTTTAAGAAAAATGCCAATTACTTGAGAGAGAACGTATTGACAGTACTATTATTGCCATATTGGTTTTTGAGATAGGGTGCGTTCACAAGAAGAAGTCTGCAATCTATTCAATTGAAAATCATTCCTGATCGTCCGCCAATTACCTAGATCGACAGTCACAAAATTGAATCAAAAATTCAGGAGATACGGCCACGTTAGAGATTTACCTAAATGAAGACCACCCGAGAGTATCTTGAAGAAACAGTGCTGAACGTTCTACTAGAAAGCCCAAGATAACCCTCATGCATCCATTACTACAATTTCACAATAATCTTCAATTTATCAGTAGGGTCCGTGCATTTACAAAATACTTAAGGTAAATAAGTATCATCCCATAAAATTAAGCTGGTACACATGAATTTATTAGAAGACGATTTTGACCGCAGAGTACAGTTTTGTGAGCAGATTCTTGTAAATTCATTAATCAACATCTAAATTTCATTACAAACATAATTTTTCTGATGAGCACCTTTACTTTAAATGCGTCACGTCAACAGACAAAACTGTAGGTATTGGGCGACCGAGAATCCTCATTGTGATGCAAGAATGCCGCACACACAGCGGCCTCAAAAATAATTACATACTGGGCAGCGATTGTTCGAAATCGTTAAATAGTTGGTCCCTATTGTTTTTGAAGGAACAGCTAAAACGGAGACGGACTACTTGAACTTTCTCCAGTATCGAACTCATTCCGCTTTAGCTGTTTTGTTTTCCTAACCCACAAGATCCTGACATACCTAATAACGAGATATGGTTTCAGACAAGATGGGGCACCTTCTCACTATCAATCGTGTTCAACAATTTCTTGATGCAACTGTTCCCAACAGATGGATAGGACGGAGAGGTCCGATTGAGTGTGCCGCCAAGATCCACCGGACATAACCCCCATGGATTTTTCTTATGGGGTTATTTGAAGTCTAAAGTTTATTTGAATAGACCAAATAATATTGATGACTAAAGAGAGAATCAGGGCAGGAAATAGATACAGAATTATCAGTCCAGAAGTAATTGAAATGGGTGCAACGGGAAACATTTGAATCTGACTTCAAAAAATGTCTCGAAGGTAACGGACAACAGATTGAACAATGTAAAAATTAAATTATAATTACATTTGGTGTGTTTCAATATGTACCTCTCATTACCCACTATCTCCGTTTCTGGCAATCCATCGAGTTGAGGCATATGTAAAAACTATGTTCACAAAAAGTGATAAGAATTTATCGTAGAATTGTAAAGTGAAATAATATACAGGGTATTACCTTTAAAAAACTAATGACAAAGCCATAGCTCTTGAATGAGACACCCTGTATACAAAATTTTTATTGCGAAAAATGCCCAAATAAAAATACTAATCGACCTGTCCGAGGATTTTAACATGAAATAGAAACCTAATTTTTTAATGAATTTGTTCCTTTCATCATGAAAGCACTGTATATATAGCTGCTAGCGATATTTAACTCAACTTAGTTCTTACTGTGTTGATATTTTCAATGTTCAACTATATAAATTCAAAAAATTCCTGAGAACTAAATTACCCATCTTTTGTTGAGCTGCTGGTCATTTTGTGAATTATCTTCTGTTTTTTTTTCAGTTTTATTTCATTTCATCTATCTATGTATATATATATATATATATATATATATATATATATATATATAATATTTATTATATATATAGAAATATATATATATATATATATATATATATATATACATATATATATATATATATATATATATATATATATATATATATATATATATATATATATATATATATATATATCTATGTACAGGTGTCCCGAAATTAGACGTCAATATTTCAACCACGTATTCTACTTCTGAAAATAGAGATAAAACCTCGGATAAAACATCATATAAACTAGGGTCCAGAAATTCTTCGTTTTTAAGATACAAGGTGTTAGAGGTGAAGACCTGATGGTGGTTTTTTGTGAATATTTTCGAAACCTGTGAAGATAATTGGATAAAATTTGGCAACAGTTACGAAACTTTTTACGCTTTAGTTGGGCTTTAAAATGACAAATTTCATATTTTACAAATTCTAATAAAAATGGAATATATTGGTTGCGCACATTCAAAGATAACATCAAGAATTGCCGACCTTGTTGGGAAAATGCAGCACCACACTTCGCATTAGACTGGAATAGTGATTTCAAATATGATATTTATAAAAAACCGTTAGCGGGTCTTCACCTTTAGAACGAAGAAGTTGTGAACCCTAGTTTATATGAAGTTTTATATCTAATTTTGGATGTAGAATACGTGGTTAAAATATTGACGTCTAATATCGGGACAACAATCAATTCGTAAAGAAATATTCAAATGCATGTTTCTCGAAAATGCTGCTTCCTAGCGAAGTATGAGAGGAGTACCTTATTTGTACAAAAGGCTTTATATTTTTAAATTTTCAAGTCAAAATTACTAAAAATAACCACCAAACCCTTTGGGCCAAATTTTTCGCCAATACCCCCTGCACTACTAACTTTTAGTAAATTAAATAGAACGTAAAAAGTTTAGTAACTGTACCAAATTGTATACAATTACAATCACAGGTTTCGAAAATATTCACAAAAACCAGGTCAGGTCTTTACCTTCAACATCCTGTATCTTATAAACGAAGAATTTGTGGACCCTAGTTTATATGAACTTTTATCTCTATTTTTGAAAGTAGAATATGTGGTCGAAATATTGACCACATAATATATATATTATAAAATATAATATATATATATATATATAATATATATATATATATAGTTTATATATATATATATATACTGAATATTTATTAATATCATAGACATTTTCCAAAATTTCAAAGATCGTGGTCCAGGAAGTATGAACAGAAATAGTCTATCATTTTCGAGGAAACTACAACTAAATAATACATTCGTTTATATAATAAAAAAGTTTCCGAAAATTCGACAGAAAACCAAATTCAGCATGCTCACAAACATGGAAAAATTCAAAAGAATTTCCTATACAAATTTCATTGAGCCGGTAATTCTACCGCACTGTTTTATTTCTGTAGCGCTACGATGCTCAAGCGTAAGGATATATGAAATTCTGCTCGTTGCACCTTTTCAACCTCTTCAAACCCCATTTATTTCGAATTGGAAATATATTAGGGTGAATCATGAGATTGATGATGATTTTCGCGCCTCCTTCGTTTTTTCGGGGATTGGAAAAATCTTTGTTGGTTTCCAATACGAATTGATATGCGACGGATAGATGTTTTATGGTGTCATTCGTTCAGAATAATGCTTTGAAAACGATACGTATACTTTTTTTCTCGGCGTTAAACCATGGTTTAACACATTGTGTGTTTTATTTTTTTGTCGTGTAGGGTATGCTACTTCTCAATCTTTATCGAGATAAAATATCACACTGCCACCATGACTTCGGAGAAAATAAATAGAGAATCGGCAAAATTGTACAGTTCATTAACAAATCAGCATTATTCATCATTCAGGAGTTGATATAAAATGGACCTCTCACATATATTTTATTAACAATACATAGCGTATAATTGATAATCGATTTTAGACTTTCGGGAGGCTTCTTGGACGGTAAACAGAAGGGCCTACGAAAATTAGGGGCTTGAAAGGTCTATTTTGAAAGCTAAAATGGAAGTACTAGAGCAAGAGGTGAATCTCCTCTGATCGTTAAAAACGGTTTGTGAGAATCGAACGTCGGAAGTTTGACGGTTTTGCGCCGACGCTGTCAAAAATACACATTACCGAGGAGGATACAGGCGAAATCCCCCATGAAAAAACTACCATGAAGAGTACTTTCCTGGCCGTTGAGGGTGCTTTTCGCGACCGCGCGGAGGCACGAATTTATAAAAATACGAAACCAGTACTTGTTTAGTACCTAAAGTTAGACATGTTTGTTCATTTCATTATGGTAAATTTTCATTATTTTCGAAATCTGCTTTACACTTGTTACATTAAATAACTAAGTTTTGCAAACACTAAAAATTTATAATATTCTTTCTTTATTTATTAAGGCGTAAAAATAATTGGATGAGTAATAATGATTCTTTTTTCATCGAAATAGTGTGAATAGCGAAAAAAGTTATTCATGTAACCAGTTCTCCTGGAGGAGTTATTTTACTTTACTCTATATTGATGAGTGTAAATTCTTAGCCAGTGGCCACTTGTCAAGTGTCCATTAATTATATAAATGCCGTCCCAAAGGAATGCTCACCTGAAAAAAATATAACAAATTAGTATTTCCAATATATCACATTCATGTAATAATAAATTAATTATAAAAGGCGAAAAACTATTGTTTATGGTGTCCCCCCCAAAATGCCGTGATAAGACGAATGCAAACCTTAAAAAAAAACTAAACTCTAAAATAAATTAAAAAAGTCGCTCATCATACATATCTTGGACTCAAAAAATCAGTTTGCTGGAAGAATGCGACTCAGCTACAAGAGATCCTATCTTTATAATGATTAACCAAAAAAAAAAACGTTTATGTGATTCTTTTCCTGTATTTAAAAATATTATTAAGGCATATTTTTCCATAAGTTTAATAATTTATTTGGGGGTTTAGCCTTTTCATAGGCTAGAAAAATGTATACTGTCTGTGACAACAATTTTGTTTTTTCATTTACAGTTTCAATAAATGTATATGTATCTATCTATTTAGCGGTAGCTGAATAGTACACAGTCAATATATATCTGATTTCTTCATTAATTGATAGTACGCATTTCAATAGTAAAAAAAGCGTCATCGAATTGTTGACCATAACTATAAATAATCTATTTGATTCAAACCTCGATGAAACGCAATACTAATGAGGGAGTTATTATTTGCAATGCTTACCAAAATTTTCAGAAAGCTCTATTCAGTGCTCACGTACTGAAAGCATAGTCCTAATCAATTTGATTCAATAAATAATTCCAACTAGCGCTAGTCGAATTTTGAACGAAAATTTATAATTTAAATATTTGACGTTACAGAGGTTGAAACATTTCACGATAGATTCCCAGGACAAATGAATTTATTTTATTCCAAAAAAAATTCGCGAAACATGTTGATTCGAAAGGAATGGTCTCCTATTCTTCGCGAATTGCCATACGGATGAAGAAAACGGTTGAAACCCATCAAGAAACGTATTTCAACATGAACTAAATCCACCCACCAAGGTTCAATACTCAATCTGCAGAAGTTGTGGAGTTGAGAAAACTTTCAAAAACCACGAAATAACAAGAAGTGTACCCAAATTTTGATAGTCTCGTTCTGTTTCAACCACAGACTCTCAGATTACAGCCCCTTTGGATTTGTTGGAGTCGTTTCTAGAATGAAATTCACTTTCTACCTTCCAACAGCTAGAACCAGTATCTTAGAATTATCTCCATTGCACATTATGTGTGAACAATATAATATGTTGGGGGGCAAGCTAGGTATATATAGCTGTTCTGTTTCTGACATAACGGTATATTTATTGAGAACAAAATCTGCATAATTATTATTTTTTTGTATTGTCTCATATAGCATTGTTTTATACATATATACATATATATATATATATATATATATATATATATATATATATATATAATATATAATGTATATATATATATATAATATATAGATATATATATATAGTATTCTATATATATAGTATATATATTATATATAGTATATATAAGTATAGTATATATATATATAGTATATATATATATTATATATATATATATATATATTTAGGTACTTGCTGGCTCATGGAAAGAGGAGAAGTACCTGTTGACTTTATTTCGAGCCTTTCCTAAAGCTCTTCGCATTTCGTTCTCCACATGGGGTGTTTGTTGAATGTGGCGTTGAAATGTATGGAATTAGAGACAATCAACTAAAGCTAATAAGTAGTTATCTTTCCTATAGAAAACAAAGAGTGCATATTCAGGTGGGCAACAGGTCTTATTTTTTCCGATGATAAAATTCTGCCATTGTGGATGTACCGCAAGGCAGTATCCTGGGCCCATTTCTTTTTGTCATCTATATTTAATTCATTATCCAGTGCAGCTTCTCGGAAGAGAATATGCAGACCTGTTTATGCTACGCTGATGATACTACTTGTTCTTGTAAACGGCTTCCAAATATTCCTTCAGTTTTTGGTATGCCATCTTCATTGGTCTAGAGCGGAGTTTAATGGGTGGTGTCGGGAAATAGAGGTCTGAAATTGTAACATTTCAAAAAAAACCGAGTGTGTTGTTTTGAAGCACATCCCAAGGTCAGTTTCGAGCATGCTTATGATGGGTGAAACTGTGAATCACGAGATAAGTGTAAGTGAGAGACCTGTGAGGTTTGTTAAGGTGTTGTGCTTGGATAGAGTATCTGTTATGAGTGGGATATTCACATAAATACCTGCCCTGAAAAAAAAGCTGAATAGTGTATCGTACATTGTTCGTATATAGCTTAGAAATCGACAGTCGTTTCAAGGTTCTCAAAATGTTTGATATTTGTTCTTTATCGTCCCTCTGCGAAACGTAATTTTGTGTGGTGCAGAAGGGTCGTAATAAGAACGATCTTGAAGCTTGGGTTCAGACAATCATGTCGTGGCTCTTTATCAAAAATTTCAACATTTTAACGTTATATGGTTTATTTATATATATATATATATTATATAGCTATATTATATATATTATATATATATAATATATAATATAATATATTATATATATAAATTACTGAATTTTCTTTCCACAAGGCATGAAAATTATTTCACAAGTTTCAAAAAATGTCAATTAAAACCAGTAGAATTTTTCCGTCTATCTTCTCCCGGCTCACCTCGAACAAAGCACTTCGCGAGAAGATGTACTGCATATTATGGCTATAAAAATATACTGGCCGCCTGTATTGCGTTTTCGTACTATCTTGGACCATAATGTTTTTCAGAGAGAAGGATTCATGACTTCATCATTACAGATGTGAGCCTTATACTGTGGAGGAATTCCTTGCCTGCTGTGTTGTTTGAATTAATGTTTATCCTGGTACAATGTTTCAAGTTTACTTTTAATACTTATCTGTGAATTGTGTAAACTGATATTTGCAAATTAATAAACTTTTATTATTATTTTATTTTTATATATATATATATATATATATATATATGTATATTAGTATATATATATATATATATATATATATATAGTAATAAAACAATGCTATATGAAACAATACAAAAAAATGAGATAATTATGGCAGATTTTGCTTCGTCAAGAAATATGCCATAAATGTCAGAAAGACAGAACGAGCTTTTAAATAATAGTCGAACCGCCCAAAATATTATAGTTGTACACACATTAATGTGGCAATGGAGTGATCATTCTAAGGTACTGGTTATATATATATATATATATATATATATATATATGTATATATATTATTTCATTTTCAGTAACCTACTTATTTTTATTTTCATTGTTTGTTTTTTTTTCATTGGGTTTTTTTTCGTGTTTTATTATTAGTATTTATCCTTTGTTAAAAAGTTTGTGTAAAATTAAATGAATAAATAATTTAGAATTATTGCATAATTGTGTTTGATGAATCCCTCAGAGAAACAAACACATTCCTACGCAATTAAAATAAGTTGCAATTGAATGTTAAGTTCTAATCTCTGCTTCAAAATTTGCAAAATTGTTGTGCGGACCCTCTTGATCTACTTTCATCATCGTGACAGTCGCCGAATATAATCTCTCTGTAGCTAATGCTCCATCATTTTTGTCAATATAAATTGGATCAGCTAATTAGATTCTAAGACATTTATTTTTCCCAGGTTGGCAGCCACTGTTTCCGATCGACGTCATATAAAATTCATGACGTGAAGCGCCAAGTCTCGCTGGACAGACAGGTATATAATACAAAAAAAGCTATTTTTTTACATAAAATTCGTTACTAACACATGTTATAAATGAATAAAGTCGTGTGAAAAACATCGTCACTATATAAAAATGAGAAGAGTATTTGCCGAAACAATAGCGGCACATAGTCTTCTTTTAACAGTTCTCACTGCAACTCTTAATAGCTTGGCAAATTACAAGCCGTTCTAATCAATAGTGGCAGTAATTGAAGCGTATAAAATAGGTTTTTACCTGTCTCGAAATTTTGTTAACTATGAACCGATTATACATGAAATTTTTGAATTATTGGCTTACGCTTACTCTTAAACTTCAAAAGTGATACGGACCCGAACGCCGTTTTCAGACCCTGGGGGTGGTTGCCACCCCTTTTCGGTAGTGGAAATTTGTTTTTCAAAACTAACCTCGGATATCGATAGAAGACCAGACCTAATTTTAAGCAAAACATGTTCTATAAAGTTTTTCAGAAACCCAATACTTTTCAGGTTATTGGCAATTGAAAATGCGGAATTTTTAGTTTACTACTGTTCAGTTTACTAAGTAGAAAAAATACGATTAGTTTTTGGGCTATAACTCCTTTAATTTTGAAGCTATCACAACTTATAAGAAAACATTTTAAAGGTTAACTAAAAGAGCTACAACTTTTTTCATTACGACATGTAGTGAAAAACCTTTTATTTTGAAACGGTGAAGGGTCAAACGGCTCGAGACAGACTGTGATTGCGCTACCGCGCGCTCTTTAAACAATCGTATCTCAGTCAATTTTCGTGTGACTGGGAAAAAAAAAATTTTGTCAAAAAAAAACTTACATTTTTATTGATACACTTGTTTACGTATCTTCCATTATTTTTGAGATATTATGAGAAGAAGGTGAATTTTTCTAAAATTCGAAATTTTTGTCTTAAAATCGTGATTTTTTCGAAAAATATGTGTTCCGAAGCAGCTAAACTGCTAGAATCCATCAAACTCTTTATGTTAGAGTTAATTCTAGACGGAATACGATTAATTTTCATTTTGGTGGAAATGAACCATTAGATGTTCCTCTTTTTTTCATTACAGCTCACTCACTTCACGTGCAAAAGACTTTTATCAGTGCTCATTTTGAAGCCTATTTCAAGCACTATAAAATCCTTTTTCATTAGCATGCATAAAATTTATTCGCTCTCTACTATCTTCAATATCTGCACTTACAAAACTCTATTGAAAACTAATTTGTTCATTTTTTTACCTGCTACAATTTTGTTCATTATAATATTATCGCTAGAATGCATATTTTTGGAGATATTTTCAAAAAACCGTTGAAAATCGTGGGAATATTTCGAATTTTCCACTGCCAATAACTTGAAAAGTATTGGGTTTCTGAAAAAACTTTATTGAATATTGTTTGCTTAAAATTAGGTCTTCTATCGATATCCAAGGTTATTTCGAAACCTAAAAGGGGTGGGAACCGCTCCCAGGGTGAAAACGGAGTTCGCGTCAATATCACTTTTGAAGCTAAGGGTGAGATAAGCCTAATTCGAAAATTTCATGGAAATCGGTTCATATAAAAAAATTTCTGAGCTAAAAAGATTCATGACTGCCCCCAATTCGACGTGGTAGGCCAAGGCTACAGACGATTTTTTTCATGTAAAAAGTTGTTAGAAGAAAATACCAGCTTCGGCCATTGTTTGTAAAATAGTTCCACATGATATAGTGATATGTTTTTCACTCGCACTCTTATTATTTATATCGTTTGTTTATTTAACAATTTTATGCAAAAAATCGCGTTTTTTTAGTTTTTCGCTTATAAAATTGAAACTATCAGAATAATCCGGTGATGGTATCAGATGGACTTACTTGTAGAAAATGGAAAGACGAAAAAACTGGAAAGCGTCGGACGGACTCGATCAGACCCTTAGTCTAAGGGCCAAATTGGAAAAAACCGGCCAAAATGCAGTTTTTTTCAAAAAATTCGGTTGGTAGATTATTTATCAATATAAACTTGTATTTGTACGAAGAGCAGGAACTTTCCGATGCATAGTTTTTTGATCTATGGTCTTGTGAATTATTTTCACTATGCAATTTTCCAGCAGACCTGAATGCCACAGGTATACGTCGGACTTTCAAATTTAACAAAGATTTTGAAAGTAGAATTCTCATAGTTTCAAATATGTTCATCTTGGTTTTACATGAAAACTCTGAGAAATATGGTTAAAAATAAAGCTGAACATGACGAAAAACGGCCGAGAAATAACCGTCATGTTCAATAATGCCGACGCTTTCTAATGTGCTTATCTTTGCCTGCTGCTCTAGCCGCCCCTCTTCAACTATTCTCACGCGCTCAGCGCATTTTGTCGTCATGTTCAGCTTTATTTTTAATATATTTTCTCAGCGTTTTCCGTGTAAAACCAAGATGATCGTTTTGCACTAAGAGAATTCTACTTTCAAAATCTTTTTTGTGGAATTGACATCGGACTATAACCTGTCGCATTCAGGTCTGCTGGAAAATTGCATAGTAAAATATTCCAAATGACCACAGATCAAAACCTATGCATCGATCAAGTTCCCTGCTCTTCGTACAAATAAATTTTAATTATTGATAAATTCATACTGAACCGAAGTGATGCTTACGGGGCCTTCAACTCAAGAAAATAACCGACTTATGAATTTTTGAAAAAACTGCATGTTTGGCTGGTTTTTTTTCATTTTCCCTCAGACTACAGGGTCTGATCCGAGTCGTCCGAACTTTCCATTTTTTTTCGTCTTTTCATTTTCTACAATAAGTTCCATTGACGACCATCACGATTACTATGATAGTTTCAATTTTATAAGCGAAAAATCCTAAGAAAACGCGATTTTTTGCATAAAATTGTTAATAACAAAGATATAAACTAATACAGTCGAGTGAAAAACATATCACTATATCATTCGGAACTATTGTGACAAACAATGGCGGAGCTGGGTTTTCTTCTATACACTTTTTACACAAAAAGCTCACTTGTCTGAATCTCTGTAGCTTGGCCTATTGCCGGTATCAGATCAATATGAATTTCGTCTGGCGAGACTCTTAGTCTAAGAGCCCACGTACACTAAACCTAGTTCGATAAGACTACCCAGATGCATTACTATTTATTAAATTAGTCACGTCATTAATAGGGGAACACGAAATGGGGCGATGCTGGCAATGCAGAGAAAAACCTGGCTACGTCATACAAAAAAAGTTTTTTTTTTTTTGAAAAATCAGTGTTTCTAGTATGGATAAGACTCCCAATTTTTATTTGTCTCCTCGAAATAGGAGAGTGATAGAAACAATATGATAATGCAAGTGCCTTGCAAGCTCCCCTGATATGGCCTCAATCAGTGGCAGCAGCATTTATATGACGTCTTGTAATTATGAGTATCACTAGTACGCATCGATCTCCTCTAAAAACCGCAAGACTCATCCGAAAGGTCATCAATTTCTGTGTAAGAAACACCACTGCTTGCATTTTCCAAACAGTGGGAGAAAGTGGTTGCTGCAGCGATTGAAGGTTCGCCCCTCCGCGCGCGACTTGCATTCGGCGTTGTCAATTTAGTTTTGTCAGCAAGTCGACCGGTTTCCTTCACGATTTTTTACCGGTTGAAATACGCGTCCCACGTTCATATATGAACTAATTTTAACGTGTACGTTGATTGTTTAAACAAATTAAATCGGCAAATTTTTTATGTGATACTATTTGCGATTTTTCAGGGCCATTTTCATTGTGTTGATTGTTTAGGACAAATAATTGTTGAATGAGTGTGAAACTGTGAAGTGGTGGTTTTTAAATTTAGATGC